>JAHHFK020001021.1:0-195000 GCA_024533555.2 Aedes koreicus
GAGATTCATTGCTTACTTGATAAGAACTGCTATAGAAAATATAAATATAAACACTATCTTCACGCATTTGATATGAAAACCGGCCGAAAAAACTCTTAAAATATTAATCCAAAACTTATGCCCCACACAGGAAGTACATAAAGGGTAAAGGGTAGGGCTCTTGAATGGATCAAGGGGGTTAAAGTAATGGTCTTTTGAAAATTGACTTTTGATCCTAGACCCGGAGGACCGAGAGTCATACAGTCAAGATTCTTATAGCACGGATTCGATAACACTGGATTCCTATAGCGCGGTCGATCCGGCATTAACGAATACACGTAACATATGAGATTTGACCAATTGGGGAACAACTCAGATTATGGGGCCAGTTTAGAAGATAGCGCCCTGGTGTCTTCAGGAAAATTGTTCAGTACAACGTGGAACAAAGTTTCGGTTCCGGCAGGCCACTATATGGCCCTCCGGAAGATCCGGAATAACCGCTAAAGAGGACAATTTTCAAAACTGGTCCTAGAACCTCCCGGTCTTTACTAAATCATTCCTGAAAGGGTCAACTAAATTGAAAATGGTCCGTTGACCTTTGTAAGGTCCAAGGTGGCAACTTGGTGGCCCTCCGGAAGATCCGGAATGACCGTAAAAGAGGACCATATTCAAAATTGATCCTAGAGCTTCCCGATTTTTTCTTAATCATTTCCAGAGAGGTCAACTAAATTGAAAATGGTCCGTTGATCAGTGTATGGTCCAAGATAGCCACTGGGTGGCCCTCCAGAAGATCCGGAATAACAGTTGAAGAGGACAATTTTCAAAATTGGGCCTGGAGCTTTCCGATTTTTCTTAATCTTTCCTAGGCGTCAACTAGATTGAAAATGGTCTGTAGGTCAATCCAGAAAATCCAGAATGACTGTTAAAGACGACAATTTTCAAAACGGTCCTAGAGTTCTCAGAAGTTCTCGTAAATCCTCGGAAGTTTCCGGAAGTTCTCGGCAGTTCTCGGAACTTCTAAAAAGGGAATTTTGAAGAATTTGAAACTTCTGGAAGTTTCCGCATGTTCTCGGAATTTTTGGAATATCTCGAAATGGTGTTGTTTTGGGAAGGAAATAATTTCTCATCACCACGGGGCTCTAGGAGTAGACAGCAATTTTTGCTAGAACAAAGTTGTTAAGAGAAAGTATTGATAGTTCCGTTAGCTCACGGCAGCTCATGGTGAAAATTTAATAGAAGTAGTTTGAAATTGAGCGGAGGGCATTGTGAGGTAGTATTTCGAAACAAGAACACAAATTTTTACCAAGCATCCCCATGCGGAGTAGGTCAAGGCATGATCGAATGCACCACCTTGACTGGTAAAAATTTGTGCACTTGATCGTGCTCATATACTACCGATAGCTTTTTTAATAGTTCTACCGAACTGTCTATTTGTACTCCCACATCCCCTACATGGGAGAAAAACTATCTCCCGCTCCTTTTGGGTTTTATTTTTGGCATACGACTTCTGCTTTACCTAACATCCACTCGTCGTCTATGACTTATAGACCTCAGAGGGGAAAGGCGGAAACCGTTGTATGTACTGATCCCCACAAGATAAGTTCAAATAAGTTCCGAGAAGTTCTGAGAAGTTTAGAGAACTTCCGAGAATTTCCGAATACTTCCAAGAAAATCTGAGTATTTCCAAGAACATCATAGAAGTTCCGAGAATTTCTGAGAACTTTCGAAAATTTCCGAGAACTTCCAACAAATTCCGAGAACTTTTACTAAGTTCCAACAACTTCCAAGAATGTCTGAGATCTTCAGAGAACTTCCGATACGTTCAGATAAATTCCGAAATCTTCCTGAAAGTTCCTAGAGATTCCGAGAACTTCCAGAAAGTCCCGAGAATTTTCGAAAACTAAAACTGAGAACTTCTGAGAACATCCAAGCCAGAGATGTTCCTAGAAGTTTCGGGATGTTCCAAGAACTACCGAGAAGTTCCAAGAACTTTTGAGAAGTATTTAGATCTTCTAAAAGCTTCACAGAACTTCCAAGAAGTTCCGAGAAAATTCGTCCGAAAGCTTCCGAGAACTTCCCTCGGAACTTCCAAGTTCTAAGATGTCCCGAGGACTTCAGAGAACTTCGGATAAGTTCCGAAAACCTCCACGAAGTTCCTATAATTTCCAAGAACTTCCGAGAACTTCCCAAAAGTTCCAGGAAATTCTGATAAGTTCCAAGCAAATACGATAATTTCAGAGAGCTTCCGAGAACTTATGAGAACTTTCGAGAAGTTCCAAGACTTCCAAGCACGTCTGAGAACTTGAGAGAATTTCAGAAAAGTTCCTAGAAGATCCGAGATCTTCCAAGATGTTCCGAGAAAATCCGAGAAGTAACGAGAAGTTCAAAGAAGTTCCGAAATTATCCGAGGAATTTCGGTATGTTCCGAGAACTTTTGTGAAGTTCCAAGAACTACCGAGAATTTTTGAGAAATTCCCAGAACTTCCGAGAAGTTCAAAGAAGTTTCGAAATCTTCTTAAAAGTTTTGACAACTTCCTAGAAGTTCCAATAAATTCTGAGAAATTCCGAGAGCTTCAAGCTTCCTAGAAGTACCGAGAGATTCCGAGAAGCTCCAAGAACATTTAAAAAGTTCCAGGAATATCCAAAAAGAACCAAACAATTTTGAGAACTTGAAGTTACAAGAATTACCGAAAACTTCCCAGAATTTCTGAGAAATTCCAAGAACTTCCGAGAAATATGAGAAGTTCTGAGAACTTCCGAGAAGTTCCGAGAAATTGCGAGGAGTTTCTCCAAAATTTTAGAAAGTTCTTGTAACTTCTAGGAAGATTTCGGAACTTCTTTGAATTTTCGGAAGTTCTCGGAAAATCTGAGAATTTCTTGGAAGTTCTCAAAGGTTCTCGGAACTTCTTGGAAATTCTCTGAAGATCTTCAAACTTGGAAATTTTCAGAAGTTTAAGGAAGTTCTTGGAAGCTCTCGGAACTTCTAGGAAGAATGTGAAATTTCTCTGAATTTCTAGGAAGCTTTCTGAAGTTATCGGTAGTTCTCAGAAGTTCTCGCAATCTTCTCAGAAATTCTAGGAAGTTTTCGGAAGTTCTCGGAAGAGCTCGGAACTTTTCTGAACATTTCGGAACTTCGCGGAAGTTCTCGGAACGTTTCGGAAGTTCTAGAACTTCTCAGAAGTTCTCGAAAGTTTGAGGATCTTCTAGGACGATTTTGGAACTTCTAGGAAAATTTCGGAAAGTTCTCGGAAGCTCTCAGAACTTCTATGAACTCCTCTGTAGATTTTGGAACATCTCTGAACTTCTCGGAAGATCTCAAAACTTCTTGGTACTTCTCGGATTTTCTCGAAAGTTCTTGGAAGATCTTTAAACTTCTAGGAAGTTCTCGGAAGTTCTCTGAAATTTTCGATAGTTATCGATTGTTCTCGATAGAATCTAGATCTAGTTGACCACCCTTGAATGATTAAGAAAAAAAATTAGGAAGCTTTGGAACGAGTTTTGGAAATTGTCCTCTTTTACGGTCGTTCCGGATCTTCCGGAGGGCCACCCAGTGGCCACCTTGGACCATACACTGGTCAACGGACCACCTCCAATCTAATTTACCACCTACACGGAGAAAAAAACAGTCCCGTTTGAAACAACAAACTTGTTGGTTGACATACAAACAAAAAAACTGGTAGTTGTAAAAGTCCGTTTTGTTGTTTTAAACCAACGATTTCGTTTTGAAACAAACAGGTACGTTGGTTGTTTCTATCTAAATATATAACCACAATACAACACAAATTGTGGTTGTTCTAAGCTAATATTTTTGTTGTTTACACCTTTATTATTACCAAAACGCAGGTTGCCCTTACCCAGGGAAACAAATAAAAATTTTAGTTTGATTCAACCAGAGCGGCGGTTAAATCAAAATGACATTTTGTTAGGAGAAAAAAACAACTAAAAAGTTTGAAACAGAGTTTTTGTTAGGTTATTTCATAATCCATCATCCGGTCCCACAGCATGTTCTGACGCTGTCAGTCAACAATAGGCAAAAATTGAATATTTAAATTTAAAAAAAAACCTGAAAATAGTAGAAAAGCTCGCATTAACATTCGTAGATTTCTCTTAGACGGAGAGAAGTCTATTGTAAATGAGCACTTTTCTAATGTTTCTAATTTGAATTTAATTCAAATAAACAGTCTTGAAATTACAGTAGCAATGTAGGTGAATGTAAACGGAAATGTTTGTTGTTTCAACCGTTTTCATTTGTTTGTTTCAAACAGCAATGCAGTTTGAATCACACTTAAATTTGTTTGAAACAAATCATAAGCGTTGGTAGAATCAACCAACAAATCTGTTTGTTTCCGTAGCTGTCATAATGAAACAACCAACATAATGGTAAATTCAAACAAATGTCAGTTAAACTTAACTGCTTATTTCCCGAAATAATGACTCAAAATTTTACATTGTTTTAACCGCCGTAGGTAGTCAAATCAAACTAATATGATGTTTGTGCCCAATTCAACGTGAAACTCCGGTTAAATGAAACTTGAATATGTTTGTGTTTACCAATCTTTTTTCTCAGTGTAGGAATGATTTAAAAACCTGAATTAATCCACCGATGGTGAGACTGAACCCTTCTTACACTTCGGCAGAATTACGAACTCAAATGTGGCCAATATGGTACTGTATACATATTTTCATCAGAAATTCCAGGAAGAACCAGGAATATTCGATATGTCATACATTCAGTTTATAAAATGAATTATTTGTCAATCCTGAACGTATTGTTCATCGATGTGATTAAAATATTGCCATTAATAGTCTTTAACGACCTGTTTATGTTAGTTATATAAAAGGGAAAATTACATAAATATTAGAAATTCCATATAATCAGTCCATAGAATGAATTATTACACAATCCTAAGCGTCAATTTTGATTATCGATATGGATTCAAGATGCTTAACAAGTACATGTTCGTTGAAAATTGTGTAGTTATAGTAAATGGAGACTTTGTGTAATTTTCGAATATACTCGTTGCAGTTCAAAACCGGACCACTCGAGCCAATCGATCCTGCTCTAATTCTATAGAGTCGCATAGTGTGGCTAGTCCGCTGTATGTGCTATACAACGCACCAGATGCAGAACAATAGAATACAAGCGGCATCGATTGGGGTGAGTGGTCTTGTTCGGTTTTGAACTGCAACGAGTATATTTTCATCTCACAATTATGTGCTCTCAGGTATTGTTTTGGTCATATCTCCATGAAGGATTATCCAATCATAATGAAATTTTGACCAGTTATTTGAAGATTTTATAACTTTAATTTGGCGCTAACAAAACTAAAATCGGTACACAAATAGCTCAGTATGTAATCGGAGACTAAACTGTTTGATTACTATTATAATAGGCCGTCAAGTACTGTTTCGTTCATATCTTCGTAACGAAATGTCCGAATAAAAAAAAAATCAATAGCGTTCTATGGGAATGTTGTAGCTTTCATTTGCCGTCAACAGAACTGAAATCGGTTCACAAATGGCTGAGAAACCGATGTGACATTATTTGTAACGCACACACACACACACACACACACACACACACACACACACACACACACACACACACACACACACACACACACACACACACACACACACACACACACACACACACACACACACACACACACACACACACACACACACACACACACAGACATGTGCTCAGTTCGTCGAGCTGAGTCGAATGGTATATGACACTCGGCCCTCTGGGCCTCGGATAAAAAGTCGAATTTTCAAGCGATCTTAATACCCTTCTTTTGGTGTAAGAAGGGTAAAAAAGAAGTTAGTTCCGAAAATATTCGATACTTCATATATTCAATTAATAAAAAATACTATTAGACAAGCCTGAACGTATTCTTTTTCGATATAGTGAAAAATAACACTAACAGTGTTCAACGATCAGTTTATTTTAATGCTAGAAATAATTGAAAATCAAACATTAAGTGAAAAAAGAGAAGTTGTAGAAATATACTATGTTTCAAATATTCAATATATAAAATGAAGTATTAGACAATTTTTAACCGTCAGTTCTGACTATCTCATGCGTCATAAAACGTAACAGATGCGACACTATAGAATGCAAACAGGATCGATTAGTGCGAATTGTGTTTTCCGGTTTTGAACTGCAACGAATTATGTGCAATTATATGCTCTCAGGTATTGTTTTGGTCATATCTCCATGAAGGATTATCCAATCCTAATGAAATTTTGATCAACTATTTAAAAATTTTATAAGTTTAATTTGGCGCTAACAAAACTAAAATCGGTACACAAATAGCTCAGTATGTAATCGGAGACTACCACTGTTTGATTACTATTATAATAGGCCGTCAAGTACTGTTTCGTTGATATCTTCGTAACGAAATGTCCGAATAAAAAAAAAATCAATAGCGTTCTATGGGAATGTTGTAGCTTTCATTTGCCGTCAACAGAACTGAAATCGGTTCACAAATGGCTGAGAAACCGATGTGACATTATTTGTAACGCACACACACACACACACACACACACACACACACACACACACACACACACACACACACACACACACACACACACACACACACACACACACACACACATACACACAGACATGTGCTCAGTTCGTCGAGCTGAGTCGAATGGTATATGACACTCGGCCCTCTGGGCCTCGGATAAAAAGTCGAATTTTCAAGCGATCTTAATACCCTTCTTTTGGTGTAAGAAGGGTAAAAAACCGGAAAGCTCTAAAACCAGTTTTAAAAAATTTCCTTTTTTGGGGGGGGCGGCAAAACGGGAGGGACACTTTCATTTAATTCCTGAGGAATGATAAAAAAAAAAAAAAAGGAGGAAGGGGAAGGGGGGAGTATTATTAAAAAAGAACAGGAAGGGGATAAAAAAATTTAAAATATTTTTGTATAGTTTTGTATTGGTTTGGGATTTTGTAGATTTTGTATTATTTTTTTTATATTTTTTTTATTTTTTTTTTTTTTTTTTTTTGGGATCCTATGAGATGGTTTCGTTTCGGTTTGGGTACAGTACAAGCACAGACAAACAGACATAACACATTGAACGTTTCTCACTGTAAAACATCGTCGCGAAAACACTACCGCCATCTGTTGAGTACACTGTGATGTGCTACACTAAATGCGTGTTCGATGAACAAATTGCGATGTATGTTTCTCTGTTGGACAAGAATCATTTTAAAAGGGTAAATACAGAAAAGAATATTTTCTAAAGCGATTTATTTGTTGAAAACAGCTTACATTTCAATCAACAATAACAATTTGTTTCAAATTAAACTATCAATTATCAGATTCCACATCGGTTTGGCTACTTGTTTGAGTCAAAGCAAACTTGTTCAGCTCCAATTCAAGCATTTGTTTTTTGATTTTCAGGCATTCCTGCTTCACTTGTAATAGAGCTTTTTGTGTCTCGTTGCTCTTTTCTTTTGCTTCAACGTATCTTCGGAAAAGTTCAAGTTTTTCCTTCTTCCCGTTATATCGCTTACTCGTTTTCGTTCCAGTTCCAACTTTCATCCCGAGTTCACCACCTTGTTCTTCCGCTTCCATCAGTTCACCATCAAAACATTCATCAATGTATTCTTCCAAGAAAACTTCATTCTCTTCTTCAGCTTGAGTTTCCATGGAGGCTTCCAACGTTCCATCATCCAGATGGAGGCTTCTCTGAGCAGGCTTCCGACAACCATATGATTTTGCCGCAGCTATGCCGGAAACGGCAGCATTCAACCCGGCAGATCTCACCACACTTTCTTCATACGGGTTTAAATGCTTGGTCTTGTTTGGGCCTCCTCCCGTTTTTTTCAAAATGTTTTTGTTATGGCGTAATTTGTTCTTCACTTTATGTTTATAGTCCGCCCACACCTAAAATTAAAAATAAAGAAAACAAATTAGGAGCATTTCCGAAAACACTAAACTTTTCACATCGTCATGGGGGTGTTTGCCGGCCAAATTGTCTGAAACGCGGCCATTAGATGCACTTTTATGCGAAGAAGTTTGTTGCCAATTTTGAGCCCAGTAGGTGTTGAAAAACCCCCATGACGAAGTGAATCAAGACTGCCGGAAATGGGGGGTGACTCCCTAATTGAACTTACTTTTTTCCAATCTGAAACTTCCCGCACCGGAGGACCTCGCTCGTTCAGAGCATTTTTCAAAATATCCCATTGTTTGTGGGAATTCCTTTTGCCATCGGGTGTTTTTAACAAACCTCGAGCAAGGTCTTGGTTTTCCTCCATGAATGCCGTAAGACATTCCACTTGAGAGGAATTGATGCTCATTGCATTTCGTGGTGATTCCGTAGTCCTGAAATGGACTGTAATTAATGATTGAGTTCAAGAAACGCATTATATTCATACTTACATATTCGTTTAAGCACGTAAAGAAGTTAATAAAGATAATAAAATTAATATTAAGCTTAAAATTTTAAGCTACTGCGTACTCGTTAATCTGGCGAACAACTTCAGCTTGTCGAGATATTTGTTTTCGTTTCGAGCTAAAAAATGCTCGAACATAATATTACGCAATGGAAACCTCCTCCTTCTTCGCCACATCGCGGCTCAGATGGTTCGGTCAATGATTGAACAGATTTAACACCTTCCCAGCCTTCACCGGATCAGCAGTTTTCGGATTTCAGCCGGTGCCTGACCGCCGCTAGTTCGTCTGGGTCTCCTTGAATGACTCCACCACCCGGGACACCGTCAAATGACGGAATCCTAGGTGTTTTCTAATCCATCTGTGGGACGCTGTCTGATTTTCCACGACGGCGCCCATATTTTTTTCATGCTTTTGTACCGACGCCGTCTCGATAACCACTTGACAAATTGTGATGAAATTTTGCCAACTTAAACATTTAACTCTTTGCTCAATTTTAAGCTTATTTTTAGCCATACGCTCAAACCATACAAGCTAATCATTGTGTTTATTTTTTCTCTTTATTGAGTATGATTTTGCAGTCCAAAGCCAAACAAAATTATCCCTCATTTGTTTCAAAAGAGATTTTTATGCACCATTGAAACAAGCTGCGCTGTTTCGGTACCTCATAACGTATCACGAGAAGGTTATCTACCAGAGTTACAGCTTCAATCGGATAAGTATCATTTAGATTTAGGATTTGCTTCGTCACAGGTCAACTGCTGGTCAACACAAATATAAACCACAACAATCGGTTTCATCTTTCAACGAACATTCACAATTAAATAATGATGGCTAAAGCTGCATTGCAATAATCCCATCGCATAATAGCACCAATGATGATAATGTTGATGACTGCCCCTCACATTCCCCAGAAACGATAGCTTATAGTGATTGATGAGGAACATTTTTCCAGTTTGATATGGCTGCCCGAGCAGAACCGAATAACTTGATAACTGGCCTTGGTATTTATGAGCTCAGATTAAGAGGTAAAATACCTGAGGATAATACCATCAAATTGTTCCCACAATGTCATGCGAATACCGAATTGAGGTAAAACAATACCATAATAATACCTCTAAAGTGTCCAGATACTTACCCAGGTATCCGGAATATCAAGTTTAGTTATTCTAGAGACATTTTGCTTGCAATTCTGAGGTATTTTGCTTAGGTATTTTACCTCTTAATCTGAGCTCTTTAATACCAAGGCCAGTTATCAAGATCAAAATTAGGTATTCATATGCTTTTGTGTTCTGCTCGGGTGGGAATCCACAAACCGCAAACGCCATTATTTGCCAGCCCTTATTATGGCATTTTAAACGAGCAGAAAATTGAATTCAATCGATTCATTTCCCTTCGGTTCCTCTAAATTGTTGTTCACGATTTAACGCAAAAATGTTTCATCATACGGGAAAAAAATCAAAATATTCCTAATAAGTTTCCAGTATTGTTCCTTCTGTTATTCGAACCCTCATAAGTAGTTTCAAAATATATTGAATACCTCAATCCACTCTGACCCACATTTATGCCACAGTTCTGCAAACCGTCTTATCATCGCCTGGCAAAATATCATTTTATTGAACGTGAACCGAGAGGACTAGATTTAGGTCATTGATGATTGCTCCGTCTTTTCGCAGGAAACCGTGCCCATCTGGACCAGAACAAACGCCTCCAGAGTACGCTGAAGTGGTTGAATAGAAATCTCATAAAAATCTTATTAGCAGCAGCGCCGAAAACGTTCTTATCCCTGATTATGCAAAAAACAGAATGCGAAATTTCGGGATAGCAGGTGATGCCAGAACGGAACGCTCGGGCGGAAAAGGCAGGCAAAATGAATCGTAACACCCCGGAAATAGAGCCTAATTCTATTAGGCCAATATTGTGTTCATTATGCTTCATCATCTATTTTCGTTCGTTCGCTTTATTTTTCCAGGCAGGCTTTCCCATGGTTGAATTGGTTGAAATGAATGTGCTGGGGGTTTTCTCCCGGGCGGTACTTTTCCAACTGAAATCTAATTTGGCTCGGCGTTTTTTGTTTTGATTGAGATGATCAGAGTGATGAAGGAAGTTCGTTTTTTTTGCTGTATAATGGAAATATTGCTGCATGAAGTATTTTTGTTTAAAGAGGCTACACATATTGCGCCGTTGAATAATTATGAAATTTTCTGAATCATTTGAGTTTCACAGCTTAGGACGTGATTGGATAGGCAAGCATGGTAAGATGGAATTCAACCAGTGTTTTTCAGCATTTATCTCGCTTGTATGTGGTAATAAGTGTACCTACAATAAATTTCAAAAAACAAAACAGGCATTGTTTGAAATTCATCAAATCGAGAAATTCTTAGCTGATTTGTAGCATCTACATGTTACCATAAGGGTGTTTGCTCAGCACTGTTGTGCTCTAAATGGTCCTACGGAAATTCCCTCAACCTTCATCTTACAAGAGATTATGGATTCAGGATATCCACTCAACTTCGAGAACCACTTACCGAAAAGTAGCAGGCAGAGCAGGGAAACAACTCTTACCGTTCTTGCAGCACTAACAAACTCCCCGCCGGTAGTCAGCAATCACTCTTATGGAGGAAAGTCGTGCCGTTCCATCTTCTCATGCACTCTGTACGAATCTCTAGGGTACACTTAAGTGTTTAGCAGATTCCTCTGGTATCATCACGGTAGAGTATAGTCCTCTACTTCTGTATACAATACCCTGGGTATGACTGTTTGTCCATCGAACGGGAGTTATTATGTTATTATGTTTAAACAACGTTGATTTGAAATTAATTTGTGAGATTTGTTAGAATGGTTGAAACACATCTTACATTTGAATTTTCTTTTACTTTCTATTTCGTTTGGTATGCTCGAACGCACTAGCTTTATGGAGCCGATATTTCATTATTTCTTTTGATAAAATGAATGACTTAATACTACGGTTGAGATGACTTGGACCGTTTAACATTAACGATTAACAAGTTTGACTTTTTTTGGGGAAAGATTGGACAAGGGAACCTGGACATTGAATTCTGTAGTCTCAACAAAGAGTTGTCGTCAGCAGTAGATCATTGTGCGATATGGTCGGAGCTCCTTTCATGTCCGTTCAGTTGATGAAGACTGGCGGAGCTGAGCTGCAAGCCTCCCGGCGGGTCATAGGTTGCGGATCGTGAACGTTTAGAAACGAATTAATTAAGCATCCCCGGACAGGCAGCGGGGGCTTAGCCGTTGTTGGACTCTATTGAGTATCTTCCAAAATCCCTCAAATATCCGAAAGTATCCTTGTTAAAGCGAGTCACTCCACTTTAGCTTAGCTTAGCTTAGCTTGACTGACTGCACGTATCAATGGTTGCTACTACGTGATTGAACAGAATCAGCGAAATTGCACAATGAATCAATTGAATGGGGCTGGAAGTAACCGATCATTCTCACTGTACACGTTTCAGTGACTCAAATTCTTTTACCGTTGTGTGTCCAACAAAAAAAAACACCTTTGAAAGGCCGACAGGGAACGTTTCTACCCACTGAACTAAAATCACCATGACTATGGAAATATCCAACTGATTTGAAATATTTTTGCAGTTTTGGACTCAAAAACTATCTTGAATCGCCTATGGACATCATCCGTCTCCGAAAATATCGGATATCCGGAACCATGTTCCGAAAATGGTATACTTATAAAAGATTCCAATAGAAAATCAGCAGTAATGACACTAAATATCATTCAAAGAATACACAGAAGTGTGTGATTGCCAAATCATAATCCGGTGACTTGATCCTGGAACAGACACCCTGGAGCAGGTTCCCATGGGGTCACGGATGGCCAAAACATTATTTGAATTCTAAGAATCTTGACACCCATATTGTTAGGGTTCAATTCAAATAACTTTCTGGCCATCCGTAGCCTCATGGGAACCTACTCTAAACTGGCCAATCTGAAGCCAGGTAACCGAATCGCCCATTTACTATGGCAAACGTTATTCTGGAACGATTTCAAGAATTTTGACACCCATATTGTTGGGGTTCAATTCATATAATTTTCTGGCCATCCGTAGCCTCATGGGAACCTGCTCCGGGATGACTGTGTATTTATTCCACAGTTTTTGTATCATTATTGTTGGTTTTCAATTGAAACATTTATAAGTATACCAGTTTTGTTCGGAATTTCACAGCAACGTGGCGCACTAGCAAAATGGAACATTTTCAACTTGTTCCATCTTGTAATTTTGGTGAGATAGAAAGTTCGAGTTTTGGGCAAAGTTGTTCAAAAGATCAAGGACATCCGAAAGGTGGACAGTTTGGTTCGAAATTCCACCGCTAGTAAGCATACGAAATTGAGCATATTCAACTTGTTCTATCTCGTGATTCTGATAAGATAGATAGTTCTAGTCTTGAGCAAAGTTGTTCAGAAGGTCAAGGGCGTTCGAAAAGTGCACAGTTCTGTTCAAAATTTCACCGTTATGTGACGCTAGTGAGCATGGAAAATTGAGCATTTTTAACTACCTGCAACCTTCAACCACATCACCAAGGCAGCAGATGAGAGCAGCGTATGTAGCCGATGGTCGGTCGCCGTCGCCGTCGTTCTGAGCGACCTGCTCGTATCACCGATGGACTACCGATCACCTCGAGAGGGAGATTTGAGCGAATACGGGTCAAGTGATGACCAGTAAATCTCCATCGAGTTAGTTGGTTTCGGTCACCGTAGAAAACGGATGGAAATAAGAATTTTAATTTGTTAGTTTAAGGTTTATGTTTTATTAAAGTCACTCGTATGCAAGGAAATAAATGTAGTGTTTGTGAGTAAAAAATCGCGTAATGTGTTGTTTGAGTGCCACAGGATTAAACCGACGAAATCACCTTGACCACTGTGGTTGGTCAACTCCGTACCCCACGTCCCGGTACTAGCAACACCGGCGGTAATTTATTGCCCAATCCTCATCAGTGTTGGAGTCGGCACGGATGCTCCACTGCCAATAATCGAAGGAGGTAAGCCGACTACCCAACATTTTATGTAGCAAAATGTTCCATAGGAAAATTTTATGTTTGTAGTAATTATAATATAATTAAATTTTCAATTCCTCGAAATACCCGACGTTTTCTTTTATAACAGCCGTAAAAATGCTCTGCATTCGTTCAATGAATTTCCGCAATGTATCGTCCGAGATTTTCTTCCAAGCGGTTTGTAGGCCTAGGCATTCCCACAAGTGTTAATGGTTCTAGGGAAGCATTATTCTTGTGTTCCGGTCTTGCTTATCTCATAGCAGTTCGATTGGATTTAGACCCGGTGATTGAGCCGACCAAACCATGTTGGATAACATTCCGTTTTGGTGCAAGTCTTGAACGAACCCTGACTAAAATATGTAGTGAGTCATCCTTGAATCACTTGAGTATGAATTAAGCCAACCTTGAATCACTTGAATATGAGGTGAACTAGACCTAAACCACTTAACTATGAAGTGAACCAGACTTCGAATGTGTTGCGATTCAGTCCTGAATCACTTGAATTTGAAGTGAGTCCGTCCTGAATTACTTAAATATGAATATAATCAGGTGTGAAGTAAATCAGGCCTGAATCACTTGTTCATATTCAAAATATCCAGTCAGCCTTGAATTACTTGTATATGCAGTGAGTCAGCCTTGAATCACTTGAATATGAAGTTAATTAGACCTGAATCACTTGAATATAAAGTGAATCAGCCTTGAATGTCATGAATATGAAATTAATATGATCATAACCACATGAATATAGGTTTTGGAGGAGAAGAACGCAGTGCGGGCTATAATGCTACAGCACGGGACCCGGCAGAACGAGGAGCGTTATAAACGGAAGCGGAAGCAGCATACCCGCCTATTCCAGTAAAAGAAACGCCGCCTTGAAGAAGCTGAGACCGAGGCGATGGAGCAGCTGTACCGTTCCCAAGAAACACGGAAGTTCTATCAGAAGCTCAACACGTCCCGAAAAGGCTTTGTGCCGCGAGCCGAAATTTGTAGGGATAAAGATGGGGGCATTCTGACAGACGGCCGTGAGGTGATCGAAAGGTGGAAGCAGCACTACGACGAACACCTGAATGGCGCAGAGGACGTGGGCGTTGAAGTCCAAGTCGGTGGAAGAAATGACTACGTCAGCACAGCAGAGGATGGGGACGAGCCAGCTCCCACGGTGAGGGAAGTTAAGGATGCTATCCAACTACTCAAGAATAACAAAGCAGCTGGCAAAGATGGCATCGGAGCTGAACTCATCAAGATGGGCCCGGAAAGGCTGGCCATCTGTCTGAATCGGCTGATAGTCCGAATCTGGGAAACAGAACAGCTACCGGAGGAGTGGAAGCAAGGGGTTATATGCCCTATCTACAAGAAAGGCGACAAGCTGGAGTGTGAGAACTACCGAGCGGTCACAGTCCTAAACGCTGCCTACAAAGTGCTATCCCAGGTCATCTTCCACCGGCTTTCACCAAAAGTAAATGAGTTCGTGGGACGTTATCAGGCCGGTTTCATCGACGGGCGCTCGACGACGTACCAGATTTTTGCTGTACGGCAAATCCTCCAAAAATGCCGCGAATACCAGGTCCCGACGCATCATCTGTTCATCGATTTTAAGGCGGCGTACAACAGTATCGACCGCATAGAGCTATGGAAGATTATGGACGAGAACGGCTTTCCCGGGAAGCTCACTAGACTGATTAAAGCTACGATGGACGGTGTGCGAAACTGTGTGAAGATTTCGGGCGAACATTCCAGCTCGTTTGAATCACGCCGGGGACTACGCCAAGGTGATGGACTTTCGTGCCTGTTGTTCAACATTGCGCTAGAAGGTGTCATGCGAAGAGCCGGGCTCAACAGCCGGGGTACGATTTTCACTCGATCCGGTCAGTTCGTTTGTTTTGCGGATGACATGAACATTGTCGACAGAAGATTTGAAACGGTGGCAGAAATGTACACTCGCCTAAAACGCGAAGCTTTGAATGTCGGACTGGAGGTGAATGTGTCAAAAACAAAGTACATGCTAGCAGGAGGTAACGAGCGCGACAGGGACCGCCTAGGCAGCAGTGTTACGATAGACGGGGATACATTCGAGGTGGTGGAAGAATTCTTCTACCTTGGATCCTTGCTTACGGTTGACAACGACAACAGCCGTGAAATCCGAAGACGCATCGTCAGTGGAAGTCGTGCCTACTACGGGCTCCAGAAGAACTTGCGGTCAAGAAAGATTCACCCCGCACTAAATGTACCATGTACAAAACGCTGATAAGACCGGTTGTTCTCTACGGGCACGAGACGTGGACGATGCTCGAGGAGGACCTGCAAGCACTTGGTGTTTTCGAACGCCGGGTGCTTAGGACCATCTTTGGCGGCGTACAGGAGGATGGAGTGTTGCGGCGAAGATGGAACCACGAGCTCGCTGAACTCTACAGCGAACCCAGCATTCAGAAGGTCGCGAAAGCTGGAAGGATACGGTGGGCAGGGCATGTTGCGAGAATGCTGGACAACAATCCTGCAAAAATGGTTTTCGCCTTGAATCCGGCCGGTACAAGAAGGCGTGGGGCCAAGCACGATGGGCGGACCAGGTGCAACAGGATCTAGCGAGTGTGGGTCGTCAACGAGGTTGGAGAGAGGCAGCCATAGACCGAGTATATTGGCGAAATGTTGTAGATGAAGTCATATCGTAAATACGATGTATGGCTATTTAAATAAAGAAATAATAACCAGATGAATATGAAGTGAACCTAAATCACTTGAATTTGTGATGAATCAGTCCTTAATCACTTGAAAGTCCTGCATCACTTGAATATGAAGTTAATCTGACCTAAATCACTTAAATATTAAGTGAAACACTTGAATATGGAATGAATCAGGCCTGAATAACTTGTACATGAAGTGATTTAGTCTTGAATAACATGAATATAAAATGAGTAAAACCTTAATCACATTAATATAAAGTGAACCAGACCTAAACCATTTGAATTTGTGGTGAGTCAGTCCTGAATCACTAAATTTTAGATGAGTCAGTTCTGCATCACTTGAAGATGAAGTGGATCGGACATGAATTACTTGAGTATGAAGTGAATCAGGCCTGAATCACTTAAATTTTAAATAAATCAGCCTTGAATCACACGAATATGAAATCAATGAGACCTTTATCACATTAATATGGAGTGAGTTTGATCTGTTTTAATCGAATGTATATTAAGTCGGTCCTGAATTACTTGAATTTGAGGTGAGTCCTTTCTGAATAACTTGAATATGAAAAAAAATCAGGCCTGAATCACTTGAACGTGTGATGAGTCTTTCCTAAATCACTTGAATTTGAGGTAAGTCAGTTCTGCAACACTTGAATATAAAGTGAATTAGACCTTAATCACTTGAATATGAAGTAAACTAGACCTTAATAATTTTAGTGTGTTGTGAGTCAGTCCTGACTTACTTGAATTTGAGGTTAATTAATCCTGAATCACTAGAATATTAAGGGAATCAGACCTGAATCACCTGAATACGAAATTAATCAGGTCTTAAAAATGTATAAATTGCTTGAATGAAAAGTCAGTCAGTTTTAAATACATTGAATTTGAGGTGAGTCAATCCTGAATCACTTGAAAAGGAAGTGAATCAGGCCCAAATAACCTCTTCTGAAAAACTTTCCCGAAGACTCGAACTTGTTATCTAATCAGAATCATGAGATAGAGCATGTTGAAAATGTTCAATTTTGCATGCTCACTAGCGCCACGTAGTGGTGGAATTCCGAACAAAGCGGTCTACCTACCGGATGCCTTTGACCTTATGAATAACTTTGCCGAAGACAATAACATTGGATCTTATCAGAATCACGAGGTAGAACAAGTTGAAAATGCTCACTTTTCCATGCTCACTAGAGCCACGTACCGGTGGAATTTCAAACAAAACAGCCCATGTTTTGAATTCCCTTGACCTTCTGAACAACTTTGCCGAAGACTAGAACTTTCCAGCTTATCAGAATGACGAAATAGAACAAGTTGAAAAAAAAAACAATTTTACATGCTCACTAGCGCCACGTTGCGGTGGAATTAAAAAACAAACGGTCAATTTTCTTGAATGTTTTTGACCTTCCGAACAACTTTGCTGAAAATCGCACCTTTGCAGATATTAAGTGTCTCGAGATATAGTATCATTAATGTACCTATATTTAGGTGATGCAAAACTTTCTGGGAGTTGATGAATATTCAACTGAGTGTTGCAATAGGGTAGGGAACGGCTTAATCAGCGTTCACTATTTTAAGCAGGTGTTAGGAAATAGGTCTATAACTCCTACATTTTCCAAATAATTTCATTTTTAATGATACGATTATAAGCTTTATCCCAATGGCAAATGACTCGATTTATGAATCATGATTGATTACCAATTTATTACTGTCATTTTGGAGATTTAAAATACATCATCTAGAAACCATCAGTTTCTGACCAGCTGAAGAAGTTCGCTCAAATTTTGCCTTTGTGTATTTTGCATTTGCATCGCGTGTACCGGAGAGCATTTCTTCATCAGCTCTCTCCCACAACTAGGCTTGTTGCCAGAATGTGATGTTGAACATTGAGTTAAATTTATTACAAATTTAGAAAATCTGAAATCGCTATTTATTTTATGTTTCTTCCAGTCATTGGAGGTTGATCTATGCTTATGATTATATTGGCCATTATCTGGCACTATCATTTGCAATAAAAAATATGTTTTGGTGCTGTCCAATAGTACCCAACGATAAATAATGCTTCGCGGTTGAGCGGCAGCTATGGCATCACTGTTGCTATTGAGAGAGCCCATGAGAGATTCCTCTCTTCTTTGTTAACCATGGATATAGCGCACCGGTATTGTAACGTGAAGCCTGCTGTCTCTTGCATTTGTTTGTTTTTAAACGAAGCAGCCCGTTTGTCGTCACAGTCGCTTTGGCTGACATTTGCGTGAGAGTAAATGAAATAGGAAATACACATTGCCAATCTAAAGATCAATGACAAACTAAAAGCTTGGTCGTGTAGGTCTGTCTCATAACCTGCTAGTAGACGAGCTTGTGATCATAGCAATCGACATGTTTTGGTTGATTGTTTTCGAGACCGGATGGGTAGAACGAAGGAGCGGGTTGAGGAAATTGACGTTTGCAGCAAATCGTGAACTGGCCTATTTTATTTCGCCTTCGCACACATGCACAGAATCGCACTCAAACAATATTGTTAGTTTATGTACAGAATCAGGAGCTGAAGAAAACATTTTTTAAATCGGAAAGCAATCCGCATGCGTTTAAGAAGTCCCTGCAATTGGGAACTTTATTCCATGGCTATGACATTTTCTGAGCCTAATGCTCGTTGCTGAAGGTATGTTCCGATAGACCAGACGTAAGCAGAGGGATTAATGTCCGAATATTGGCAGTTCTAATTATAGATTACATACAGCTTCATCAAATGTCTCCGGGCTGATTAAAACTGCTTAAAACCCGTCCCGTACCCTATAATACTTTTCCAAGCGAGTCCGTACTTATGACTGGTAGTGTATATATAATTCATAATAAAATTAAATTAAATTTGATGTTGGTTCAAAATGAAGTGATATAGGGACAAAATGGATAACAATAACCTGTTTCGCTCCGCGTTTTTGAGAGCACTAAGCACCTCTCAATGGTCTGAAAATCTTGTGCGGGGTCTGACTGGTTAGTGTTCTGCTTCCACCAAGGTATCCGGGTTATTAAATTAATGGCCATCCAGACCCGCTATGCTTGCCATAGGGGCTATGCATAAACCACGCAGACTTTTCTGGGGGGAGGGGGGTACCAAAGGGAGGGGCGGTTGACCAAAGTCTACGCTCCATAAAAAATTTCAAAAACATGTATGGAGAAAAGTCTACGAGGGGGGAGGGGGTCTGAGATTTGTAAAAATGAGTCTACGTGCCCATATGGCATTGCTCGCGGTTATTGAATAGGGAAGAGTAAAAAAGAACACGAAAGAAGAGAAAAGAGAGAAGGCATAATAAATTGGCCACATGCGACGCGCATGTAAGATTATTATGGTGATATTCTCACTGCGGCCGTTCAAAATGGTTAGAAGGACGCACATGAGCGATCATTTTCGAGTTTCCACGCGTGAATTTAATTCTATCACATTTAATACTGTGATCGTGTTACCGGAAACTCAGTTTTTTCGACTTGAAATCCGGTAAGAAATTTCACTTGAACATTACGCAAACACTCGTGGACACATTCACGCTCAGTTTACCACCGGTTTTGGTCAGTTCCGATTTTAACACCGAAAAGTGACGAAAACGAATTGCCCAACACACTCAGATGTACTACATTTTCAAACAAAACTCAGTTTTTTTTTAGTTTTCGATTTGCTCAACTACATTAAGGCTTGTTCGCGACAAAATCTGGACATCCCTAAATATGTATATCTCTGGAAGTACTTCATTAACGCGTGAACTATTTTGCAGACTAAAGAACGTATGTCTGTTCGTTGTGTAAAATCAATTTTTGGTGACACTACTAGCTTTTAGATCGAAGATGGCGTCGAAAGTGCGAAAAGCAATTGTGTGTGTGTGTGTGTGTGTGTGTGTGTGTGTGTGTGTGTGTGTGTGTGTGTGTGTGTGTGTGTGTGTGTGTGTGTGTGTGTGGGGGGGTGGGGGGAGGGGGGCTGGTGTATGAAGGTAGGGGGGAGGGAGGGAGGGAAGAGGGGTGAAAGGGGGTGGTGGGAAAAGAGAGGGGGGGGGATTGGG
Organism: Aedes koreicus; assembly: GCA_024533555.2. Classification (NCBI taxonomy): domain Eukaryota; kingdom Metazoa; phylum Arthropoda; class Insecta; order Diptera; family Culicidae; genus Aedes; species Aedes koreicus. Next base: position 20,143 of record JAHHFK020001021.1, read on the forward strand.
TTAGACTGTGGGGGGGGAGAGGAAGGGTGGGGAGGTTGGTGGGGGGGGGGGGGGGGGGAAGTAGAGTTTGTGGGCAACTAAGTTCCCGCTGTTTAGCAATAGATGGCGCCAGTAGTAAGTGCTGGTCGAATGTTGTACATCTCAAGCGTCATAAACCAAGCTCAGACATATGGTAAACAAATCGCTTTGCCAAATCAGTGATTTTGGTTTAGTGATAGATATTTTGGTTGTTTGAAGATGTCTGATTTCGTGCCAAATAATTGTCATTTGCGGGTAGTGTTGATTTTCTTCTTTTATTCGAAGAAAACGGCGACTGAAGCACACCAAGAGCTTCAAAAAGTTTACGGTGATGCTGCTCTGAGTGAAACAACGTGTCGTGATTGGTTTCGTCGCTTCAAAAACTGTGATTTCAGTGTTGTTGATCGTCGGCGTGAAGGAAGGCCAAAAAACTTCGAAGACTCTGAATTGGAGGCATTGCTCGATGAGGATCCGTGTCAAACGCAAGAAGAGATTGGTTCAGGATTAGGAGTTTCCCGCAAAGCCGTTTCTAAGCGATTGCATGCGTTGGGAATGATTCAAAAGCAAGCAACTTGGGTTCCATACGATTTGAAGCCAAGAGATGTTGAGCGTCGTTTTTTCGTCTGTGAACAACTGCTCCAGCGGCAAAAAAGGAAGAGTTTTCTGCATCGCATTGTGACGGGTGATGAAAAATGGATTCATAACAGTAACCCAAAACGGAAACATTCATGGGGACTGCCCGGGCATGCTTCAACATCGTCGCCTAGGCCGAATATTCACGCTGCGAAGGTTATGCTGTGTATTTGGTGGGACCAAGTTGGTGTTTTTTATTATGAGCTGTTGAAACCAAACGAAACCATTACCGGGGAACGGTATCGAACTCAATTGATGCGATTGAGCCAAGCACTGCATGAAAAACGGCCACAATACGAGCACAGACACGAACAAGTGATTCTTCAGCATGACACGTTGCGAAACCCGTGAAAACCTACTTGGAAACGTTCAAATGGGAAGTCCTACCCCACCCGCCATATTCTCCTGATATTGCACCGTCCGATTATTACTTGTTCCGTTCGATGGCACATGGTCTCACTGGTCAGCAATTCCACTCATATGATGACATCTCAAAATGGCTTGATTCTTGGATAGCAGCAAAAGACGAACAGTTCTATCGAAATGGTATTCACGTTCTACCAGAAAGATGGGAAAAAGTCGTAGCTAGTGATGGGAAATACTTTGAATAATTCGTTTGTAACCTTTGTTTTCAAAATAAAGTTCCTTTTTCAACAAAAAAAACAGCGAGAACTTAGTTGCGCACCTAATAGATGTTAGGGGGTAATAATATCAGGGAATTGTGGGTTTATTTTTTAGGCCTTTGTGATTATGTTGTTTTTAATTAATTTTATTGTGGATTGGAGGAGAAAAGAAAAAGAATTGGTTTGTTGGTAAATAAATTGTTTTCTTTTTTTTTTGTGGGGGGTGGTTGTTGTGTTTGGGGGGGGGGGGGGGGGGGGGGGGGGGGGGGGGAGCGGGGCGGAGGTAAAAAGGCGGAGGGGGAGAAAAAAGAGGGGATCCTAAACCTCTACTCAAGAGAATGTATCCTCATACGGCCACACGGCCAGCAACTCAATATGAGAGGCCACTTTACTCAGTCGCATGGAAACTGCGACTCAGTTTCGTAAAAAGTGGAGTTACTCAGTCTATGAATGATTTAACTTTTTACTAAAATGAGTCGCAGTTTCCATGCGACTGAGTAAAGTGGCCTCTCATATTGAGTTCAATTTCTGGCCGTGTAAGGAACTAAAATCATCTAGATTAAACCTAATAAATCATGTACAAACTCTACAAATGTACAGATCGTTACAGAAGCACCAACATTAATTATGTATTTAAACATTTACTGACAATAATTACAACATTTAAACCAAATGAAGCTGATAGCAATGATTATGATTGTTTTATTGTAACCTAAAACGGTTGGTTACAATAAAAAAAGCGAGTTTTTTCAACACACGTTGTCCCAGTTTTGCCAGAAATTAAATTTAAGTTCTATGGAAGAGGATTTCTGTACAAAATGGTCTACATAATTTCCAAAAACAGCTTTTGAAGTTGAACACCTATTTAGGAAATAAATGTAAACACAACACAGAAACATATTCTCATAATAACCAACATAAATTACGATCCATCGGTTGATGGTACTTTTACACTCACTCTTCAATTTGCATCATCATTGCTTCACCTCATCCGAACAAATTAACTCTGTGGTTTGATTGCATTTGATCGTTGAAGTGTTTTTCCTGTCTGTGGTAACACCCTATCCTACGAATTCCGCAACGCCTGGAGCGCCCGACCCGGTCATCGAAAATCAAACGAATTTTGGTTCGCCCCAGTTGGATGGTTGCAAAAACTGATTGCTCCCTTTTCGACTGAGGTTGAATCGATTTCACTTATTTTTGTGCCCAATACGTACGCAACCGTCTACCACCAGAATATGAAATCGATTTCGACCGGAGGAATGGTCGGAATCGTTTGACTTGGCTTCGTTTCGCTTTGAGGTCCTGGGATCCGATCCTTCCAGTAATATGTAGCAGCTGGCAGTTCGGGACGTTGTGACATTTGTTCGGAATTTTATCGGAGATTCTTTTTTTTCTGTCAACTTTCATTTCCTCGTTCTATTTTTCTTTTTTTGGTTTGCTGTTTCCGACAGCTTCCAAGCAATTTTCACAAGCACTCTCCCTTCGTTAAAATACACGTTATAAGGTACTCAGTTACAGCGAGATCAGGTTGCTTGGTTCAATTTTCTTAGTTTTTGAATCTAATTTTTTTAAATGCCCAAAAGTACCTACCGATAACCAAATTTACGAGGGTTCGACAATTCTAATTAATACCGCTGTCAACATCACAAGCGCAACTTCATCCCAAAATGCGACTAGAGAAAGTAAATTCAAAAAATCAAACACCAATCACCGTTCGCCGTCCTTTCTCGGTGGTTCGCCATGGGCTATCAACTTTCTATCCCATTTATACCTGGTCCGACATCTCTCTGATCCCAAACCCACCCCAAAATCAAATGCAACCAAACCCAATTGAGCGGAAAATCTTCACCATAAACCTTCGCTCGTACCATATCCCATCTAAGATGCAACACGCCACCTCTGACAGGGGCGATACGGCGTAGATACAGTGTAGAATTCCCCGCATAATGTAAAACATGGACTGCAAAATTAAATACCCTTGTCATGAGGCGATGGCAGACATTTTGCAGTACACCATCACGCCCCCTCCCCAATGTCACGTGCGAGGGCCAGGAAGTGAAAGCGGAAAGTTTTCCTTGACCTTTTCCGAGCGTAAATTGTAGGTAGCACAAGGACGGTAGGTGAATTTTGAGCCAACACAAGTTTCCGGCCTTAGCAAGTCTCTCCCTCTCTATCGCTGCGCTAATATTTGATCGAAGCCAGACTTATCCAAAGCCAGCGCCCATCCGGTTGGTCGTGGATGAACCGACCCATATCAAGTGTGGAATTACCTGGCTGGTGACATGTAATTTATTGGCTCCTCGGTTGGATACAGCGGATTATCAAATGGGAGTTGTTTAAGTTCGGTTATGTTTTATACACTGTTGCTGAATATTCGGTGGATAAAAATTTATTGATTGATAGTTGGCAAATAGCTTTTTTGATTAGTGTTTCAATTGTTTTTGGAAATAGGTGCTCTGAGATTGACACCTACGAGCGGAAATGTGGTCCAAAATTTGAAGCATAAAGACTGGACTCGAAAAAAATGAGACACACAAAAATGATCACCAAAAATTCATTTTAAATCGGATACTTCTCAAATTTTCAGGGATTAAATAACTATATATTTGCTATGTTTTGGCATAATTTATTTATTGAATTTACTCCCCCAAGCTGAATGCTCGTACATTTCTCTTAACACTGCTAACGAGATCTTGGGTGAGGCTTTGTCCATCTCCCAGTTTTTCTTCAAAGCTTTGTCCATCTCCCAGTTTTTATTCAAAGCTTCATTGGTTTTGAATGTTTTTCCGCTTTCTTCAACTTCTTCTTCATTATCGCCCAAAACTTTTCGATCGGACGAAGTTCTGGTGTATTTGGCGGGTTCGCCTCCATCGGGACCACATTAACGCCCTTCGGTTCGTACCAATCCATTGCAGGCTTGGCGTAATGGCACGAAGCGAGATCCGGCCAGAACAGCGTGGGACCGCGGTGAGAACGGAGGAAGGCCAGCAAGCGCTTCTGCAAGCATTCCTCTCGATAAATCTGCCCGTTTATGGTGCCGGTTGTAACGAACGGCTTGCTGTACCGTCCGCACTCGCAGATCGCCTGCCACAACAGGTACTTTTTCGCGAATTTGTCCATCTTTCTCTTCCGGAACTTTTCCGGAACCTCCATGCGGGACGTACCGACAAAATACTCGAGGCCGGGGATTTGTTTGGTATCCGCCTGGATATTTGTCTCGTCGTTCATGACGAGATAGCCTGGCTTGACCAGCCACTCACGGTACAGCGTCCGCGCACGCAATTTGGCCACCGTGTTTTGCTTGTCAGTCCGGTTTGGCGCCTTCCTGACCTTAAAAACACATAGCCCAGCCCGCTTCATGGTCTGCTGGACGAACCACTTCGACGAATTGACCTTTTTGGCCACGTCTCGGGTGGAAAGGTTCAGGTTATTCTTAAAGTACTGCCTTATCTTCCGCGCCTTCTCTGGGTATTCCGTTTTCGGTTTTCGGCCGCTTCCAGCCCGCCGCTCAATGGTCTTTGTCTTCTGGAACATCTTCACAACGCGGGACACGGTGGAATGGTAGATTCCAAGCCTTTTGCCGATCCATCTGTGCGACTGACCAGGATTATCGATCACCGCGCCCAAGATTTGCTGGCGTAGCTTTTCTAGTTTCGAATGCACCTTGAAAACTACTTGACAGATCGCACATAAACATAACATTCTAAACTAGCAGTACTCAAAATTTCATTAATTTTTACCCACGCGATAAAAAGTTACACCCAAAACAAAGTGTCGCATTTTTTCCGAGTCCAATCTTTAGCAGAGGTGAAATTAATTTCAATGAAACGCATTTCTCTGCGAGTGTTTTTAGGTTCGAAACACTTATTCTTTATTTTCCTCAGTTCGGGACATAAACCACCGCGACCAGCAATTTGATCTATTGTAGTATATCCCGTATCCTTTGTTTAGTGCATGTCTAGTTACTTCATCACTAGTGAGAAATGATAAAATATTCGGTGTTGTTACAGTTGTCATTTTCCTTTTTGTTGGAAATGAATCGATTTCTATTGAAAGTTTCCGCTATTTAAACCCTTTGAGGAGTGAGAACACTCTTCAAAGGCGCGCATCTTTATCAGTCAAAACTGGACTCATTGCAAAGAAAACAAACAATAACTCCAATACAGGCCATGCATCAGACCCTAGTCATAACCAATTCAAACTAAAGAACATCAAATAGAAAATAAGAATTCTGATAAATGAAGACTAACCATATTTTCCTTGTTCCAAGCTCATCCTCGGTGGCACAATCCGACTATTGTAACTTTTCACAAGACATGAAATGTAATAAGGACTAAGATATGTTCCTTTGACTGAAAAAATATATATATATATGCCCTAGTTTGAATTAATTCGGACTAGGGTTCGACGGTAGATCTGAAACCACATAACGCACCACGAAAAGGTGATCTTCCAGCGTTACGGGTCAACACTTACAGGGTATCTCACAATAGGTGTCACTAAAACAAAACAGGATTACAGCAAAGCAAATCAATCAAATCATAGCATTTATTTTTCATTTGAAAGGTGCATGTTATAGAAATAAACCATATTAATTCAATAATTCAATCATAATTCGAATCTCTCGCCCTTTTCCTTGATATCCTTGCGCAAACGCTTTGTAAACCCATCGCAGCTGGCACGCATGATTCCCTGAGGGATTTGGTCCCAAATACGAACCAAATGTTTCTTGAATCGATCTAAAGTAAGCCCTTCCGCGCTCCACGCTTGTGTCTTCTTTGCCTTATGAGCTGGAGCTGAATCCTGTTGGAAAAAGTATGGTGTACTCCCATACAGCGCTGACCCTCTTAAAAGCGTTGTTCTGGCAATGCTTCCCACAGTGAAAACGTTTTTGAAGCAATTGACAATCAAGTGGCCCATCCATGCAGCTATCATTTCCTTCGATGGATAATTTTCCAAATGAGGTTGGGGATTTGATCACTGTTCTGCAGTGGAATTGTCGAAGTCTCGGTCCTAAATTGGAATCTTTCAAATTTTTAGCTCACAATACCGGTTGTGATGCATTCGCTCTTTGTGAAACATGGCTCTCTTCCGAAATCGATCTTCCTTTTCATGATTTCAATATTATTCGTCTTGATCGTGAGGATTCACGTGGAGGAGGAGTACTTTTGGGGATCAAAAAGAGCTACTCCTTATATAGAGTGAATTTTTCTCCAATTACAGGTATTGAAGTTGTCGCATGTCAGGCTGTCATTAAAAATAAAAGCCTTTGTATTGCTTCTGTATATATTCCTCCTAGAGCCTCAATTAACCGAAAACAACTTGCAGATATTTGTTCGGTCCTTCCAACTCCACGATTGATCATGGGAGATTTTAACTCTCACGGTACAAGCTGGGGAGAACTGAACGATGACAACCGGTCTTCCTTGATATATGACCTCTGTGACAACTTCAATATGACAGTTCTTAACAATGGAGAAGTAACACGTTTGGCTGGTCCATCCTCAGTAGGCAGTAGAATAGACCTCACACTTGTTCAAATTCATTATCGTTGGATTGCACATGGAATGTGATTCAAGATCCCCACGGTAGTGATCACTTGCCCATAACAATTTCGATTGCCACCGGGTTTAATCCATCGGAATCCATTAACGTCGCGTATGATCTTACCGGTCGCATCGATTGGACAAAGTTCAGGACAGCAGTAGATGAAGCCGTAACGACTGTAGATGGGCTTCCACCGCTGGAGGAGTATAACTTCCTTTTCAACCTGATCTTAGACAGCGCGCTTCAAGCTCAAACTCGACCAGTTCCAGGAACGTTGTTTCACCGGAAACCTGGTGGGATCAGCAATGCACCGAGGTTTACCGTAAAAAGTCCGACGCGTTCAAAGTTTTCCGTAGACGTGGAACAGCTGAGCACTTCGGAGTATACACGGCTCTCGAACGCGAACTTAAGAGCCTCATCAAGGCCAAGAAGCGCGGTTACTGGCGACAATTCGCGAACGGGCTAACACGCGAGACGTCGATGAGTACTCTTTGAAACACGGCGCGAAGATTGCGTAACCGAACTACGAACAACGAGAGCGAGGAGTACTCGGACCAATGGATCCTCAAGTTCGCGCGAAAAGTTTGTCCAGATTCTGTGCCGGCACGGATGATTCCTCGCGAAACCGAAAATCCGATAGATGAGATCAGCCAACCCTTTTCAATGGTAGAACTATCTCTCGCACTCCTTTCGTGTGGCAATACGGCTCCAGGGGCTGATAGGATCAAGTTCAGCTTGCTTAAAAACCTCCCAGACGTCACTAAGAGGCGCATGTTGAACTTGTTTAATCAGATTCTGGAACTCAATATTGTACCGGATGATTGGAGACGGGTGAGAGTTATTGCCATTCGAAAACCTGGTAAGCCCGCGTCCGACCACAACTCCTATCGACCCATTGCGATGTTATCCTGTATTCGAAAGTTGTTGGAGAAAATGATCCTTTTCCGTCTGGAAAAATGGGTTGAGACGAACAACCTGCTTTCAGATACTCAATATGGTTTCCGTAGGGGTAAGGTAACGACCGACTGTCTTGCGTTACTTTCCACAGATATTCAGTTAGCTTTTGCTAAAAAAGAGCAAATGGCTTCTTGGATGTATTCTTGGATATCAAGGGGGCTTTTGATTCAGTATCTATTGAAATTCTTTCAGATAAACTCCACGCTTGTGGCTTTTCTCCATTAATGAATAATTTTTTGTACAATTTGATGTCAGAGAAACATATGAGCTTGTTTCATGGAACCTCTACAGCTTCTCGATTTAGCTATATGGGTCTCCTTCAGGGATCATGTTTAAGCCCCATTTTGTATAATTTTTATGTCAAAGACATTGACGGTTGTCTAAGTGACAACTGTGCGTTGAGACAACTTGCAGATGACGGTGTAGTGTCTGTCACGGGACCCAATGGGGTCGTTCTGCAAGGACTCTTCCAGGATACCTTGGACAATTTGTCTACTTGGGCTCTCGAGCTTGGTATCGAATTCTCTACGGAGAAAATTGAGTTGGTAGTTTTTTTCTAGGAAGCATAACCCAGCACAACCGAAGCTTTGAATTTGGGGTAAGCCGATAACTCATTCTATGTCATATAAATATCTTGGGGTCTGGTTCGATTCTAAGTGCACCTGGAGATCCCATATTGAGTATCTGAATTGAAAATGCCAGCAAAGGATCAACTTTCTTCGAACAATTACCGGGACCTGGTGGGGAGCACATCCACAAGATCTTCTAACGTTGTACAGGACACCGTTTTTTTGGTTATCGAATACGGTAGTTTTTGTTTTCAGTCAGCGGCTCGGTCGCACATAATTATACTGGAGCGTATTCAGTATCGGTATCTTCGTATCACGTTAGGTTGCATGCACTCGATTCATACCATGAGTCTTGAAGTGCTGGCTGGCATGTTGCCATCGGATCGGTTTTCAGAGTTATCTCTCCGGCTCCTCACCAGGTGTGAAGCTATGAATCCCCAGGTAATCGAAAACTTCGAAAAGCTTCTTGAGTTGAATTCCAAACTCGCTTCATGAATTTATTCCACTTGTACATAACTCAGGATGTCAGCCCTTCGCTGAATATTCCCAATCGTGTTTGCTTCTCCGACTTCGGCAATTCGGTTTATTTTGATTTATCCATGAAGCAGGAGCTTCATGAAATCCCAGAGCATAATCGTCTTATGATTGCTCCTGTTATATTTGCTGCAAAGTTTGGCCAAGTCGATTCCACTAAATCGTTCTTCACCGACGGATCATTGATGGAGGAGTCAGCAGGTTTTGTTATATTTAATGAAATTTATAGCGCCAATCGTAAACTTCAAGGTCCTTGTTCCGTATATGTCGCTGAATTAGCGGCAATACACTTTACGCTAGAAATTGTTGCCTCACTAACACCGGATCAGTACTTCATTTTCACGGATAGTCTCAGTTCTATAGAGACTATTCGCTCCTCGAGGCCGGTAAAGCACTCCTCGTATTTTCTCATGAAAATACAGGAGCTTCTAAGTGCTTTATCGTCGCGTTATTTTATCATCACCTTTGTATAGGTCCCATCTCATTGTTCAATTCTGGGCAATGAGAGAGCAGATTCGCATGCAAAGGTGGGCGTTATAGATGGCGATATTTATGATCGACAAATCGCCTTCAATGAATTTTTTACTATTTTGCGTCAACAGTCACTCGTCAGCTGGCAGTATAAATGGAGTAAAGGAGATTTGGGACGATGGCAACATTCAATCATCCCAAAGGTGTCGAAAAAATCTTGGTTTTGGGGTATGGATGTGGGTCGAGACTTCATTCGTGTGATGTCTCGTCTCATGTCCAATCATTATTCTTTAAACGCTCATTTGTTCCGTGTTGTGCTGGGAGACAGCAATCTCTGTAAATGCGGACAAGGTTACCAGGACGCAGATCACGTTATTTAGTTTTGTGCTGAGCATCGTGGAGTCAGATCTGATCTTTATGATTCCCTTCGGGCTCGAGGTAGACAACCTAATGAACCAGTTAGAGACATTTTGGCTCAACGTGATCTGGAGTACATGAAACTCATTTATGTGTTTTTGACTAACATTAGTCTTAGATTGTAGTTTGTTTAACCTGTATGTTGACCGTTGGTTTATTTTATTTTATCTGTGTTTGTGTGTGTGTTTTTTTTCTTTCTCAAAAATTTTCAAGTCAAAAGAAACCCAAAAGATGTATAGTTATAAGTTATGATTAGACAGACAATTTAGAATTTGGTATAAATGTGCTATGTAAACCATACTTCAAATTTCTACCTACTTCCCAACTGTTAAATTTTTATTCCTATAAACCTCGAGACGGCCGCGAGTAATCGGTTCTATCCCCCTAACCTTAGTTTTAAGATAACTGATTTAAAAAAAAACTCCCATACAGCGTTGAAGTATAAGGAAGCAGATGGTTCTCCAAAACCTGCTCGATGTAATTTTTACGTGTTGATTTTTACGTTAGGTTCTATGAAAAAAGAGGGAGTTTTCCTTTTCGTGAAACGGCCCCCATACTATGATTTTCGATACATTCTGATAGCGTTCTACAGCTAGTTCATCTCTTGGAATATTGGCAAAAATTTTGCCATACACACGATCATTTTGTTGATTATGACTGTCCTGAAGGAGGAAGAGCTTTTCATCCGAAAATAAAATATAGCAGTCACCGTGCCGAACCAAAATATTTCTGCTTCTTTGGACCCTGGCTTGCTTTTGACGCTCCGTCAACTCGTAAACCCGTTGTTTCTTGTACGGCTTGCATTCCAGATAATGTCTGAGGAGTCTGTTCATTGAAGCAGGGGACATTCAAAATTGTTGGCTCAATTTACGGCCAGATACGGCTGGATTACGTCTTATTCGCTCCCTCACACATTTGATCTTTTTCTTCGTTCTGGCAGTTCGTCTGGCACCTCCTTTGTGTTGAATATGGACGTTTCCAATTTCCTAGAACCGTTTTAAGGTGCGATAAACAAAACGCTTACTCACTCCGAACTGCTTATGGCCTTTAACAAGCTGACACGGTCGAAGCTTTTGCAAATGTAATTTTAAAATTTGCTCCCGTATGGCTTCCATGGTAGCTGATAAATATAAACAAACGGAATCGCTTATCTATCTTCAGCGATAAGCTGTCAAAAGAATACACTCAACACGGGTTTGATCAATTCCGCTGTTAAAATTACCCAGCTGAAATAAACGCAGACTGAAAAAAGGTGACACCTATTGTGAGACACACTGTTAATGTATTTTGAGTCATTAAATAATAATTGTACACAAAACAGTTGCAAATCAACAAATAAAAATAATTTAACTTGGAATCGTACAAAGGCAACAACTCGTCAATTACCTCAGACCGAACGTCAGACCGAACTAAACAAAACGAACTGTCAACTCAGTTTTGCTTGCGGGTTCAGCTCGTTGTTTACTTTTGACGTCAGTTTAGAATCGCATGTATTTATTTGATTTCGTTTTCGTCGCAAACTTAATTAAAATGTACTGCATCATGCATTATTTCAGACTTACCATCATGGAGCTGCCACCGTGCAACAAAAGACAAAGCGAAATTGACTACGAGATTGAGTTTTTGGAGGAGGTAGCGGATGCAGGTCCTTCGAATTTGCATCAAGCAAAACGATCATTCCAAGATCCGCTCGGTACGCTGGATCCTCCTTGTCCCGAAAGCCCCAGAGGTGACAGTGCGCAAGCACTGATGCAGCAAATATTCCGATTTCCGACAACTATATTCATCAGAAATTTCAAGGGACACAAGAAAGGTCCTTCTGTTGGTAAACTGAAAGTTAACTCTGGATCAGCTGAGGAGGTGATGCAGGCTGTGTGGGATTTCAGTTCAAGGAACATACGCAGAGAGGCCGTGTTTGAATCAATCGCTGGTGGAGATGCCGACAAATTTACAGTATACTGGTATGAAGATTTGAACCCAGAAATCGGTAATATTGATAAATTCGTAATCTTTTAAGACAAAGCGTCGAAGCGCGTTTATAAACCATCGCAGTTGCTGAAAAACCTGACAAAATGCAGAAATTTCTCACCAGAGATATCAATGTGTTTGTGCACATTTATTCGGAATCAGTGACGTCAGCTGCCATGTACGAAACATTGTGAATGCAGCTGATCCATCAGGAGGAACGTAACCGAGGAGGAGCAGCACCCAACCAGGCAAATAGTAGTTTGGCTTCTGAGTTGATAGATCTTTACAAGGAATCCTACATTTCATCGAATATCAACTGGTCGGTATGGGCTTCCTACTTACTGACCAAAGACGCGCTTGAACGAGAGGAGCTGAAAATGCGAGGACCTCCGCAACATCTGATACATTTGTTCCAGACGGTGCCTTCAAGCTCTCAAAAAGTGTTGAATCACACTTGTCAGGATGTATGCATTCTGTATTCTGCTTGATACGGAAGTCAATATTTTGACGTTTGTTTATTTACATTTATTCATCAAGACAGCTGGCGCATAACCCGGCGCGTTACTGAACGGCGCATAAGTTGTTGACTATTATGTGGATTTTTCTTAAGATTGTATAATGCAAAAACAAAATCACTAATATGTCAAAGCGGTTTGTTTACCATAAGTATAACCTTGGTTCATGACGCTTTGGATATGTCAAAATCGACCAGCTCTTACTGCTAGAGCATGAGCATGATTGACCGCCCGAGGTTGCTACTCCGTTGTTGCCAGATCAGCTGTTATTACACAGAGAACCAACTGGTGATGCTTGGGACTAACATACATCTTCAATGTGTAAAAACTGCTGATCCCAAACTGAGGCAATACCGGCGCTGGCCTCGCCCGAAGCAGGTCAAGTAGGGAATGGGTAGGAATATTTTGACGTGATACTCGCTTTATTGGAAGCCGCGGAATCAACTGCACTTCCACAAGAAATCACTGGGATTTTGGATAGCAGGATTGGGTGGCACCAGGGTTCGTTTTGGTTAACGATAAGCTGTCAAGTGTAATTAGTACCGATTTCCGATTTGAACCGATTTAAACCAACGGTAAGGATGCTATTGGGCCACTCACAAGGTGTGATAGTGGTTTTTCATTGGGAAAACAAGGTAATTCATCCCAACGCTTGAGAGCCAACTTGGAGCGATCTACACCAACAGTACGGATGCCGCTGGAGTCCCATACAAAATGGGACAGTGGTCTATTTGTTCCAAGATAGGATGGCCCGTCGAGCATGGCCAACGAATAATTTAGATCACAATTAATTATGTACCTCACCACCGACCGATCTTACCCGGTGCATCACGACTTCTGATGCTCACTCGATCACTCGTGCAACGAACAATAGACAAAACGCTACGCCCGATAACATAATATTGCGGAACAGAGTATCGACGCAACCGATGGTCGACGCAAACCTATTAAAAATAAATTTTATTAATATAGATACAATCGGTAACAATTACCTGTCTTGCTCCACGTGCTTGAGAGCATTTACTACCTCATGAGTCGCCTGTACCCAACTCCGCATGTTTCCGTCCAGTTCCCGATATATACATTCATCTTTATGCCTAACTGAAGTATTATTACTTCAAAGCATGGTTGACAAACCTGCCAAATCCCCCAATCATGAACCTAGAAGTCCTTAAAAAGCTCCGTCTTCAGGATCTCAACAAAGAACGCCGGATCTGGATAACTTAGCCGACGGTGCCTCCTTGCCCAGCCGAGCTTCATCTGCAACTTTCAACGTTAACAAATTTTCTGCCAATGCCTCTGCTTTGCCTTGCGCAGACAAAGTTTAACGTTTCGAACGACTGAATTCCACGTTTAGTCCTCTCTTCACGAGCTTTCTCAGCGATATGAGTCGTCTCTGAACGGAATATCCGCCAAACTATATTGGTCGTTCACATATTTCACTGTGCCTTCTCAGATTCCAACGGACATCGTCTCTGATCCGTCGGCCAGAACAACCTTCACTGGCGCTCTCGTGTCTAATTTGTCGAAGATCGACTTACATGACAAACGTCATGTGGCCTGATCATCCACCTGGATCTTGATTCAAGTTCCACTACACTTTGATTCAGCTACAAAAAAAATCGCCGAATCAATCTCGTCTGCCTGTTTTGCTGTTCCACTGCCGGATTTCAATTTCGCATCGCACTTCACATTAATGCCACTCGGGTCACTTCTGGACTGCTGCAGACAGTTTAGGCGCAAATGTCCCTGTTTACCACTGGTAGCACACTTTCTCACTCTTCTTCTTGCTGCGCATCTTCATCACCTTCTCACCGCTATGCCCGAATGCTCACGCTCACGCCGACACTGATATGCATCAAGGAGCCTCTGCTTTACCAGCTCACTTCGGTGACGAACTAGCCCAAATTTCTCAATCATTTTCTTTACCGATCGATACACACGAGAACGAAAAACACGAGCAAATTTCTGCTAACCCCGCACACACCACAACGGAATCGGGCACTACTCCAGTCAGCTCCGAGACAACACGCACACTAATTCATCCGTGCGCTGCCCCGCAGCTCTTGTCGAATGCAACCATCGAAAGAACTGTACCAAGTTGACCCAAGCTGAACACTTTTCGCGCACTGATGGTTTTCACCGAATATTTCTGTCCCGGAAAACAATTTTCTCTTTCTTAGTCGCTGGGTTCATTACCTGTTGGACAACAGAGTGGACCGACGGCTACCCAAATGCCCAGCGGAATACCGGAACAACTCCGGACACTATAAGTTTCGTGATAAACGGGAGAAACTTTGCACACACGGAACCGTTTGCTTACATCATACCAGAAAACTAAGATTTTAATTCTTACTGCTCGAGCCATTTATTGACAAACAGCGAGAACATAGGTGCGCACTAATAACAAACTTATTATATTCAACCAATTATTTAAATAACAAAAAAATTTCTTCGGTTATACTGTAATTTTTGCTGAAACTGAACAGTGAATTATTCCATTTTATGATCGAATAATCACTATTTTCTAACCTTTTTTACTATTTGACGTATAAAATTTCATTTTTGACATGCAATGTTTTGAGGCATTTGTGCATAGTATTTGTTTATTCAGTTATGCGAAGTTCCCATTTCCAAGCAAAATGTAAGCCTTGAAGTTATAATTGCATTCTATATGCCAACCGGGGAGATGATAATCATTTTATAAGATTTTACCACACAAATGTCAGCATGAGCATGATTGACCGCCCACGGATGCAATTCCGTTATTGCCAGATCAGCTGTATTTACACAAAGAACCCACAGATGATATTTGGGACTAACATACATCTTCAATGTGTAAAAACTGGTGACCCATTATAAAACAATACCGGCGCTGGCCGTGCCCGAATGCTGGTCAAGTAGGGAATGGGAATGAACGTGTTGACGTGATACTCGCTTTGAAGGAAGCCGAGAAATCCTCTGCACTTCCACGAGAAATCACTGGGATGTTGGATAGTTGGGGAAAGGCTAGAAGCAGGGTTCGTTTTGGTTAACGATACGCTGAAAGTATGTTGCACTATCCGCAAACAAAACAATGAACCGCTCCAATGTGACTGAAAAGAGACAAGCATAACGAAAAACAAAACAAAACATAATAGACAAAATAGAACAGGATATCAGATATTGTCTTCAAAATATGGTCTCCTCGATGTCCTAGATTCCGGCCAAGTTCTGCTCGACCCGCAGCTGCTGCAGTCGGCACGCGTTCACATCAAGCCGGTCGTCCTCGAAGTGTCGGAAACCTTCCGGTTGTCACATGGTTTCTGCGTCTAATACGCTCTTCTTGCACCGATTAATTTACAAACTAAGCCTGCACACCTAATCAAAATTAACTTTGGCACAGTTTTGATTGCAGCAAACAGAATCCATGAGATAAATAAACTCGCGTATGACCTCTTACGTTACACGTTTGCTTCTAGGCCGGATACGTAAATATTTCGATAGATCCACCCACTACTCTGGCTTCTGCCATAGATAGACTCTTATTTTAATTTCCAAGGCAACCTTCAATGTAAACACACTGGTCGTTGTTGTCGTACACTTTACCTTGATTCTGCTTCGGTTGCGAAAACATTGGGCATACGGCCAATTCCGTACACTGTGCGGTTTATTGGATAGTTTGGAAAGGTACTGCAAGAAGACTCTCCATTGCCCTATCTTTTCAGTAACAAGCTGTGACCGTTTTTTCATTCACAACTACAACGTTTTGTTTAATTGAATCCCACACCAACACCTGCGCGCGGCGAATCTGATTCGAAAACCGTTTAGCTTTTGCTTGATGGTTCTCCTTTCAGTTTTGTTTCCCGAAAGACTGCTCACGCATACAACAAAACGGCCTTCCCTTATCTGAGGAAAACAGAAAATAAAAACACTTCGTGTGGGTAGGTGCCGGACTACCCCCCCCGAACTCTCTTATATACTCTCCGCGCACACAAATTTAAAAAACCCCCTCCTTGTACAGGGTGCGGCAGAAAATGATGCGAAAATTTGTTCTATTTCTTTCAAATCCCATTTTCAACTAATTCAAGTAATAATATCAACATTTTCGAGTGCAGTTACCACGTTTATTAAGTCCTTTTAAACAAATTTATTCAATGCGTCCTCCATTTTTATTAATAACATCCTCGAGCCGACGCCGGAAGCCAGAGCATGCCTTTCGGACGTAGTCCTCCGACATTGACTGCCATGTGCGTGTTATGGTTGACTTAAGGGTTTTCACACTAGAGTGTGATGTTTTGTAGGCTCGTGGTTCAACATATGCCCAAATCGAATAATCCAATGGATTAAAATCTGGACTGCTAGGGGGCCACAAATCCTTCGGCCAAAACTTCATGTTATCGTTCAACCATTGTTGGGTTCGATTGGACGTGTGACACGGCGCTCCATCCTGCTGTAGGACAACGTTTTGGTCCTCGGAGAAGTTGGCCTTCACCCAGGGAAGCACTTGGTCCTTCAAAATACCGATATACACTTCGGTATTGATTTTATCTCCAGCATCAAGGCGGCATTTTCAAACCATTGGACGCCACCAAGCCAAACATCATGACACCAGCCGGATGTTAGGTTTGAAATTTGAATTTCCCTTTTTCCGGAACGTTCTCCATTTTCTGCGGTTAAATGAACCGGTCCGTGCGGCTGTTGGCCACAGCATAGATGCTGAAAAGCTTTTCGTCGGAGAACAGGATTATCATTTTTTCCTTCTTCAACAAGGAAAGCAATCCCCTGGAACGAGTCACTCGTAGTTCCTAGACCCGGTCTGTAATCAAGTGGCGTTTCACTCTGGCTCTGGAAGATGCATGCAGCTTTTGTTAGATGATTCTCCGCATGGATTTCTCCGAAATATTGGCTTCCTTTGCAAGTTTTTTTTATGGAACGCAACGGGTTGCGAGCAATTTTTGCACGGACCGATTTGATCACGTTCGGTGTGCGTGCAAAGCGCGGACGTCCGCTTCCTGGCTTCCGCTGCTTAGGATCATCCTGCACGGACTTTTTTATGCGGTAAAATGTTGCCTAATAGCATCCTACCACCTTGGCAATCTCTTTCGGCTTCTTCTGGGCGAGCAACAAACTGGTGATCACTTCTTTCGCGAACAGTTTGACTAATTTGTAATAAAACAAACAGAATGTTTGGATGCAGCACTTGAAAGTAAACATAAACAAATACACTTTCGACAAAAATTAGTCACTAGATACACGAATTAACCCAATAGTCAAGTTTGAACATTTTCGCATTATTTTCCGCCGCACCCTGTACTCTGACTGGGTTCGATTTTCCTGTTGGAGAATCCCCTTCGATAATCATATTGGGACATTCGGCCCTATCGAAAAAGCGTTATTCTCAGCTAATTCGTTCTAGCGCCGTTTATTTCTGCTCAGATTTTCCGTCGTCAATATTCTTCCTCGAACGTAGCAATCGCCAGCTTAGGTTCAATGCAAGCAGCAGCAGCCATTCATGCCGTTCGTTTTGAACGACCAGACAGTAGACCCAGGAATGGTCACTTTTTACTATTCACTTTTTTCACTGCTATTAAGTTGCGACCGGACTGAAAAATATCACCAATCGACTCCAAACGACCGTAACTTTATACTTTGATTCTTGTTCACCAAACTTTCACCGTTTTTCAACGTAAAAACTGCACTTCATTTCACTGCCACCGAGAACCGTGATTACCTTGCCAGATTTTACCATACAGATGTCAGAGAAAAATTAGAAATGTTCTGGAAAAACTTTCGAACAAAACTAACAGCTTTTCTAAAACTTTTATTCTAGTGCAAGTGATTTTCACATTGCTAACTAATTTCAATCTATAAACGGTAAAGGCTTATGGGAGGTTCCCAGGACATGATTGTTATTGAAAGAATATAAGATCAGTAAACAAAATTTGTACAAGTTTCCAAGGAACTGAATCAAATTATCGTCAAATAATTGCCTGGATATAGAGACTGTATTCGATGAAATTTGGACACACAAAATAGGTCACCAAAAATTTTTCTTGAGCCCGATTCTTTTCAAACTCTCTGGAAATAAAGTACTACTAAATGGTTAAGTTTTGACATCATTGGTTTATTGCACCTCTTCTCCCAACCCAAATGCCCGCACCTTTGCCTTGACCCCTTTCATCAAATTTTGGGCAATGATAGGATCGACTTGCTTACTTACTTTTAATCACACTTTCTTTAGTTCAAGTTCATTTTCTATCAGTTTTGGAGTTTTAACGAGCTTTGCCTTCATGATTGCCCAAAATTTTTCAATTGGGCGAAGTTCCGGAGTGTTTGGAGGGTTGACGTCTTTTGGTACAAAAACTACATTATTATCTTTGTACCAGTCTAAGACGGGCCGGACATAGTGGCAAGATGCCAAATCCGGCCAAAACAGTGTCGGGCCATCGTGAGATCTCAAGAAGGGCAGAAGTCGTTTTTGGAGGCATTCGTCCTTGTAGATTTGTCCGTTGCCGGTCCCAGAGGTGATGAAGGGCTGACTCATTTTGCCACATCCGCAGATCGCTTGCCAGACAAGTATTTTTTTGGCGAATTTCGACAGTTTCTTCTTGCGTACACTCTCCGGAACGGCCAACTTAGAGGTGCGAAGTAGTGTTCCTGTCCTGGCATTTGTTTGGTGTCGGCTTTAATGTAGGTCTCATCGTCCATCACAATGCAGAACGGTTTTGTGAGCCACTCCCTGTACAGTTTTCTTGCACTGGTTTTGGCCACCGAGTTCTGTTTATCGCTCCGGTTCGGTGCCTTCTGGACCTTGTACACATGTAATCCAGAACGTTTCATTGTTTTCTGCACAAAACAAACTGAAACTTTCGCCTTTTTCGCAACATCCCTGATCGAAATGTTGGGATAACGCTTACATTGGCCTTCTCCGGATTTTATGTGCCACGTTTTTTGCCACTACCATTTTTCCGCTTGGTTGTCTTACGGTCCTTGAACGTTTTGATCACATGAGATACGGTTGAATGTGCGATTCCGAGTTGTTTTCCGATCCATCGATGAGAAGCGTTTGGATTTTCGAAGTGAGTGCCCAAAATTTGTTGGCGCACTATTTCTTCATTCGAAGCCATCACTGAAATCACTCGACCGATTTTCACGAAACTCATTACACAATTGACACAACACAATGAAATACATTCAGTTAAAATTTCAATAATTTTTACCCACACGCTCAAAACTTACGAACAATTGCGTGTGTTCAAATTTCATCGAATACAATCTTTATCCTTTGATCAACGGAGAAGTAAATATAATAGAAAAACAGTGTAGCTAATAATCAATTAATGCGATTAATCACAAGATAAAGGTCGATTAATCGATAGCAGTAATCGTCAGACGAAAAATGAATCGATAATATACATAACAATCGATTAATGGAGAAAATTCGGATAGTTCCTAATCACAACTCGTATACTTAAATTATTGATTCGTCTGATTTCTCCATGATAGTGAATACATAAAATATAACAATGAAAGCAACAAGTCCCACGTTGCAACGGAATGTAAACAAACCCCTGCTAATGAATGATGTTGAAGGATAAGATCCGCACATGCGCCACTACCGATTTATGGAGATGAAATTCACTCATGAATCAACGCTTCTCCAAGCAAAATGGGGAAACCGGTTCTGATTCATTTCGCTCATTCAACAACAACCGGTAAATCATTCCTGTTTACAATGCTGTTTCCTCTATAAAGGATAATTTATTAGAAATGAGTATAATTTCAGCTAAGCTGAATACATTTTGACTAGCATGGGTGAATGATACGTTAACTTTAAAAAAATATTTACTTACATAAAGTTGTGATGTTTCTTGCAATGAATCATTCGTTCGGTGGAAATAATCGTGGCAACACAAATTTTCCACCCGAGTGAGTCGAAACTCATCCAATCGTGTTCACAAATATCCTCCGCATCCCCAGAGCGACGGGTACCTTCCTACCCTCATCGTCCCAAACACGTAATGTATTCCGTTTCCATTGGTATCAGAAGACGTAACAGAGCAAACCTCACCAAAGATAAGCACACCCTTTATTTTTATTGATGAAACTTATTCCCTCTGCTGAGACTTGGAGGACGACGTAGGTCGGGAGCTTTCCTCGCATAAGCGTAGGTACACACAATTGAAATTTGTGACGTGACGAAGTAACATATCTTGAGAGAGCTGTTTTTCCTTATCCAAGACTCCAAGAGTGATGCGATGGCTGATCATGGTGGACCGGGATGATGCTCTGAAGAACAGTTGCGTGCAAAGGCAAGGTTCAAAGTTGGAATTCTCGTCTCAGCTGCCCTGACGAAGCAACCTTTCTTATGCACGTTATACATATTATACAGCAGGAAGCGCGCAAAGTGGTTGTTTTGAACCCGCACAAGTAATATCCGCATTGAGTGACGACAACGACGAGGCGATGCCGATGGTGGCCCTACTTCTTGGATCTCTTGGTCCCGCTGACGCTCACTGGGAGTAGGAAGGAAGTAATATTTGCTAAAATACGCTCTGGGATGATGCTTTCCCTTGTTCAGGGGTGAATGGGAGGCCAACGAGGGTTGCGTTATCGTGACCATTTATCAAACATTTTCGGAAGGCAAGCTTCTCACTCATTCTTGCTTTCGGGCACCAGTAGAATTGTTATCAACGTTTTCTGAGGAATGGGAATCACATTAAATTAAATGTTTGGGTTTTGAACTTTAGCATGTTTGAAGAATGTAATGGAAATCGTATTGATGCATGAAATGATATTTAAGTGAGTTGGTTTCATTGATGTCTTGCGTTGCACTTTTGAAAAATGTGGCAAACTTAGTCAATGTACAAACTTGGAAGAACTTTTCACGAAGTGAAATTTAATTAAAATGGAATCCAAATTACTGTGATGACACTAATCAACGAACTTCTGAAGCCACAATAATCACCACCGTACTGTGCTAGTGTCGCATACGGGTGGTAATAGAATTGTCTGGTTCAGCCGGTTGTGCCTCAAGGTGCTTCCCACATGGGTCAACTTTTGCAATCTAGATAAAACTTTGCCATTACATCTTCGAGTTGAGCATTTGTAGAGTTCAGTCATTGCCGAACTTGTTATTCGTTAAGTCTCATGTTTGTGGGCTCTGGGTCGTTCCCTCAAGATACAGTGATCGAGAGTCAATTAAATATAGGCCAAGTGAATCAAATGCCTATAAGAGCAATTCTCAGTGGATTTAAAGTTGGCACACTGAAAATTTATTTTCGTAAATTAGCTTTCACTCGTTTCGTAGACATGAACTTTGAACTTAGAACAAATGTCGCGTAAATTGTATGAATAGTTCATATAGCTTGTCTTCAGGTGAAAAACACTCATTACACCTTTTTGTACTTTTTCCTGTAGACCAGCCAATCGTTGCTTCTCTTTTATCGTACTCATACATGTTGGTGTTGCTGCTGGGATGGGCGAGAATAATTTATCGATCCTTAAAATTAAAGCGCTGCCGAGAGTAATAAGTTCACACTCATCAATGAAGTTATTTCTCACGAGTCAGCATGTTCTAGTGCGATCAACCACGGATTCAAAAACAGTTGTTCCCAAAAATACAGGATCGAACACTATATCAGCAACATTAAAAAAAAATGATGAAGAACTCCTTATGGTTGAGCTTATTTTTTAAATTACATTTTTTGTAACAAAATAGTCGTAGCCTGGGAAGGAGACACAGATACTGAAGCCTGTTCACGCTAAATTTCGGACATCGAAATAATAGTAGCAAAAACAAAAAATTACACATAAGACAACTAAACCGATTGTTTATTTCAAAATAATAGAGTTACATCTACATTAGAAACAGTTGATTAAGATTCTTTCTCGGATATCGGAAAGTTCTCGGATATTCTGTGGTACACCTGCCATCAGGTTCAGTACGGTATCCTCAGATACACCCGCCATGACGACTCTCCATCTTCTCTTTCTTCTTATTTTCAAAGAGTTTCCGCTTAACTAGAGTCCAGTACCTCTCTATTGGGTGAAGTTCTGGACAGTTTGGTGGATTGACTGTTTTTGGCACGTATTTGATCGGGAGAGTCGCGGCTTCTGACAACCGGTAACAATGGCTCTTGCAGATATTCTTTCTCGTACACATCCTTATTAATAGAGTCGGTTGAGACGAAACTTTTAGATTTTCGACCACAACTTCATATGGAATGCCTAATCAAATACTTCTTCAGGAATTTGAACACCTTCTTTGTCCGGAAATGTTCGGCAACAGCGTTCCATTGCATTGCAATATAAAAAGTCAGACCTGGAAGCTGTACGTTTGTTTCGTCGTCCATTATGATACAAGAACATGTTTGCAAAAAATGGAGTAGACCTCCTTAGCACGACTAGTTGCAGTGAAATTTTGCTTATCATCACGGTTGGGCACATTTTTCACTTTGTACGCCTTCAATCCTTGCCGGCGCATGTCATAATC
This sequence comes from Aedes koreicus, assembly GCA_024533555.2. NCBI lineage: Eukaryota > Metazoa > Arthropoda > Insecta > Diptera > Culicidae > Aedes > Aedes koreicus. Next base: position 42,875 of record JAHHFK020001021.1, read on the forward strand.
ATTCCCAACTTTGCGAGCCACATTTCGCACATAAAGACTTCGGTTTTTCTCAATAATGGCTACCACCTTACTGTCCATTTGTCGGGAGCAAACTTTTCGGTTTGTTCCACTTCCAACCATTTGTTCCGCAGCCAAGCGCTTGTCAAATGATTTGCAAACACAAAGTAATTACCAATAAATTCGGATTTTACTGCCGTTCGTACAAAATGCGTTTGCGCACTTCCACTTGATCCGACGCCATTTCACTGAATGTAACAAGAATGTAAACCTGTTGTGCCACGAAATAATGTGAAGAGTTCAACTGTCATATAATCGAAACGTTTAAGTTGTCCATGAAATAATTTAAAATCTACACTGAAAGAAAAGTGTCCGAAATTTAACGTGGACAGGCTATATATATGTGCAATGTAGATAATAAATTTTGCCGGCTAGGAGTTTGAAAGTTCAATTGTGGAAGTAGTTCATCTGATTTTATACGATGTGAAATAATGTCAGTGATGTAGAAAGGCTTTAAAGGGTGTTTCGATCAAAATTTGATCAAACAGTAATGTGTGTGAGTTGATCAAGGTTTTTATCAATAAGTCAAATTCTTTTTCTTTTTCAAGCTCCGTTAATACAGAATACAGGAGAAATATTCAGACAAGCTTCCTTTTTACCGAATGCGAGTTGCCGGGTCTTTCGTTTAACACCTGCTATAAGATTTTGTACAGTCTCCTTATCCACTTTATTCACCACAGAACGCCAGTTTGCCTTTAACTGTTTCTCGCTCACAGCAGCTTTTTGAGTCTTCTTAAGGTTCCGCTTGACGATAGCCCAATATTGTTCGATTGGGCGGAGCTCTGGCGTGTTAGGGGGGGTTCTTGTCTCTGGGCACCACTTGAACGTTGTTGGCAGCATACAACTCCGTGGCCTTTTTTTCGTGATTGGCAAGATGCCAAATCCGGCCAGAATAGAACGGAACAATTGCTTCAGGAAAGGCGGTAGTGGTTTTTTTAGGCACTCGCTCAGATAAATTTCCTGGTTGACGGTTTCGGTCGCAATGTAAACGTTGCTCTTCAAGCCACAGGTACAGATGGCCTGCCACACCAGATATTTCTTCGCGAACTTTGACAGTTTTATGTGCTTGAAAATATCTGCCACCTTTCCTCGTCCGGTTGCCGTTTAAAATTTTTGTCCAGGAAGCTGTTTTAAGTCTGCCTTGAGGTAAGTTTCATCGTCCTGTACATCGTCCACGCAATCAAACTTCGTCAGCATTGTCGTGTACAACTTTTGCGAACGTGCTCTGGCCGACGTGTTTTGTTTAGTGTCGCGATTTGGAGTCACCACTTTCTTGTAAGTCGACAGTTGTTAAGCTCTATCCACGGTTGACGGCGTCACTCCCAGCTTCCTTGCGACATCTCGGACGGAGAGGTTGGGGTACCGCTCGAAACAGCGGGCAACTCTTTTTGTCATCACTGTGGCCTCCGGCTTTCGATTTCCCCCCGATCCAGCTTTCCTGGCTGTCGAAAAACGTTCACCGAATACTTTTAATACGTTGGTAATAGTTGATTTAGCCACATTCAACATTTTCGCTAACTTGGCGTGAGAGTTGTTTGGATTTTTGCCATGCACGTGCAAGATTTTGATGCGTTGCTTCTCTTCCTTCGACGACATTTTGATAACAGAAGTGCTAATCTCAAAATAAAAATTGAGGCATGATGCTACACGCACACATCTTCAAAATGAGGGGTGTGCAAAATATTTTAATGCACGATGAAAGGAAATGCGTCAAGTTTAAGTCGACCAAATTTTGATCGAAACACGCTTTAGACAGGCTTTACACATACAGTGTATTGAATGACTCTCGATGTTAGAATCAAAATAATTCAGAAAATTGTTTTGTGAATCGGTAGTTTTTGTTTGGTGTGTCTGTGATATTTATGTGCTACCGTCGCATGACTTCATGCTGTCGGAAAATATTCGTTCACAAATCAGTTCGGTTCGCTCGTTTCGCTTTGTGCAGCTAGTCGCAGGCTGTCGCAGGCATTTCAAAGTTTGTTCAACATAAAGTGTAATGTAAAATACTGTAACCGAGACATCAGGAATTATCCGGGATTAAGTTTTTTGCGTTTTACCAGTGATAATATTACGAGATATAAATGGAAAGAATTCTATATGCTGGATTCTGAGACAACCGAAATTAAACCATGCTCGGGAGTCTGTAGTTACGTTGAAAATATTAGTTTTTTTTTACAGGTATTTAATTATCATAACAGTGCTGCACTCTGCTTCAATCAACGTTCTGTAGGTTCATTCTGAAGAGGCTTGTTTCCACTACTATAACCACGGAACAAAGTTTAAGATAAAATATGCCGTTCCATCAATTGATGCATTTTTGTTGCCTTTCAACGCCGAGCCGCTAGAAAGCAATAGAATGTTGGATTTCTTTAAACCTCGTCCTCGCTACTCCTCACCGGCGGTTCAAAATCACAGCTTCGTGAACTTTGTTGCAGTGGGGCCTGAATGGATGCCATCTGACGACGGAGGAGAAGAGGTGATGATAGAAGGGGAACTCGGTTTGTGAAAAAGGAGGAGAGAATAGATGGATGGGAAAGCGGAAATTTTAAAAATTAAATTTTTAATTTGGTTTGGAGAGCAAATTTATTAATTGGTTTTTTTTTTTTTTTTGTTTTGTTTTTTGTGGCTTGTTTTTTGCTGGGAGGCGAAATGGTTCATGATATGATGTATGATATGTATGATATGTACTACCACCCATTGTAGCACGGAAACTAAGTCCGACAGCAATGGGCTCTCCTCTCTGTTAGACTTGATCAAGCTTTAATAACCACTGATTATCCTAATCATGCCGTTGTATGAAGGGCCAAAAAGAAGGTGGGTGGATCGATATGCAACATCACTTATACGTATCCACAGGGATATAAAGAATCTCCTTCCAACAACAAGATTGAACAATTGGTCAAAAGAGCAAGCTATTTAACAGGAGGATGCCCCAATGGGCGGGGAGAAGAGCCAGCCAAACTGTTAGCAATGGGGAGTTGGCATTCTCACTCTCCCCATCCAGATTGCTTCAATCGTTTGCCCTGATGGTCCCTCCCATTCCCATGAAATATTTATATAATAGTGTACAAATATATGTATGTAAATGAAAAATACTACAAGCATTCGTATCAATTATCAATTAAGTATCAATTGATCTTCGTTCGGTTGATCCTGAAATGCAAGAAATGTTGTATAGTGTTAAAGTGTAGAATTCTGTGGTTCGCACTTAAGCACGTTTTCGTTCGTTTTCAGCGCTAGCAGCAATTCACTAAAATCTCGGTTTAAGGTATCCTGAAAAAGTTTGTTATATCTATTGAAATTTAATCATTTTATTTTACTCTTATTTACTGGTCACTATTTGCTGCTTGATGCTGATTTTATAACCTCATCTATGAAATAAAATCAATAAAACCACAATTATCAATTATAATAATATTGTGAGTAATGATAGAGTAATGACAAGGACAAGGACAAGTAATGACACAAGCTAAATGAAAACAGCGCTGTATGAATCATATCCGCTCGAATTTGGTCTAATATTCATTTGCAAAACGGTAATGAAAAATACATTCAATAATAATTGCAAAAGCCTATCACCGACTCCGTTGCCACCTCCTGACATCCAATGGATTGTTACTGAAAAAATAAATAAAGATTAGATATGTATTAATATCCTCCTAGTCCGATGGGGGCGACCCCGGCGTAGTGGGTAATATCCATACCTCTAACGCCAAAGTCACGAGTTCGAATCTCACCCCCGGACAAGTTACGAAAATACCCAAAAGAGGTATTTTAGTGATTACGACGGGAGATGAACCAGCCCGAGGCTGAAAATCTCGATAATCCAGACAAAAAAAATAAATAAATAAATCCTCCTAGTCCTGGAAAAGCTGAAACAGTATAGATCATTCCAAAAATCAAAGATGAAATTTCAGTAAAAAATATTATTTTATAAGACATGTTGTAATATTTTTTTCTAGTAACGTTTCAAAGATAGCAATTGGAGTAATCGAAGAGTCCAGTTTGATGATATCTGAAATAAATGGCTTATTTAATAATAATACCACTAAACAAAATATTGAAATACAATACTATACTGCTTAGAAACACATGCCAGTCTTTTATGAATTTTGTGAAAATATTTTTTTTCGAATTTTATAATTTCATGAAAAATATATTGAGCCTTTTATGCTTGTCATGTTGCTCCAGGGTCTTACATGGTTTTGGAATGCAAAGATGATTCTAAAGCGTGCTGAAATTATTATTAAAATGAGAATGGAAAATATACAATAGGATTTAAAGGTACACGATCTTCAGTCGCACCCCCTCACTTCGCTATTGTCAGATTGACAACATTGCCCAGGCTACGCCAACCAGCGTCTCCATGTTTCAGCTGGCAGTCTTTTGTGATCATATGACTCGCCCAGATAATGATGCCTCCAGAGCACGACTATTGGATAAGAGATGTTTTGGGAATGCGTGATCTCCCCTACATACAAGCGATTTACGAATTCCTTTGTTTGTCTGATCTAAGAGTGTAATGTCATCACCCCCTCCCCTCCAGTCTAGTAAAATCCCTGCCATTGTGTCCCAGTTATACTATCCTTTTTTTTTTCGTGCAACTTGTACCTGCCCAGCAAGCTGTGGTCACCCATCTGCGGCTTAGTTCCTGAAAGGGACTACAGGGACCAAGCATTTGGTAGATGTCGCAACCATAAGCAGCAAGTAATACCGGAAATAAGTTACCTGCCTAGCTCCTTCCAAACGATATTGTGACCCATTAACCTCGAGCTAGCCACGAGTAATTGGCACCCCATTTTACTAAAATTGAAAAATTATACATTGTTAATAACAATATTGAATATCGGCTCCGTAAAGTGTTACACACGCCTGAGCCAAACAAATAAACGAACTGATTAAAAAAAAAGCTCTATCCGGCATGCTTCACTGCCTTCGCTTTGTCTTGTTTACGATCAGTAGCTGTAACTGTTCACCTTTACCCGTATTTTGAAAAAAAAAATAATCGTGACAGTCATTTATCAGCACACCAAATAACTGTTTACCATTACAAAACTTCACTTAGGGAAACATTTTTCCGATATTTCAAGTAGGAAGAATTGAAATATCTAATGGATTTTGCTTTTGCGTTTTACTTATGTACAACACAACACAAAATAAATCAATTATATAAATAAATCAAATCAAAATTCTTACCAAGTTCACAAGTAGTTTGCGGAATAGAATTTTGTCGCGAGCTACATGACAAAACAGCTTAATATCGGTGTCGCGTAGCTCGCTGAACTCCTTTGCCGATTTAATACCATGTTCGCCTACGATCATGGTAGCGTAGTTCTCCAACCCAGCTCTTGAAAGCATGACCTCCAGCTCCAGTTCCGGAGCCTCATGGTCCAGAACTGGGTTGTAAGACCTCTGTTCGGCTGTTATTCGCACCGTGACCATTGACAACATCGAGCCATGTAATGTAATGAACTCTACATCTTATGTCGCCATTTTTCTAGAATAAAAACTTTAAAATTCTAACCTCAATTTTTTTTTTTCCGGGTTTTAAGACCGAAAAACCAAACTATCTAAAAAAAAAAAAAACATACCTAAAAACTATTTGACACAGATAGCTTATAGCTTGTGGTGTTTTTTGAAAAAAAACTTTTTAATTTCTGCCCAAATAGAATAAAATTCAAGATAAAAAACTATAAGGGACAGTGCGGTGGGGGTGTGCGCAACGTTGGTGTAGGAGTACGCCGCAATCGTATTCACATACGCGTCGGCGGCATCCTCTTTTTGATTAATTTGGGTTGGGAAGGGGGAAGAACAATTTATTGTTCATTCTTTAGAAAGCATTTGGTGGCTCTTAAAGGATGTCCACGATGAAATTGCCACACACAAAATTGATTCGCAAAATTCGAGTTTTCATCCGATTGCCATCAAATTTTCAGGGATTGAGAAATAATTATTAAACTTCATTTTACCATTTTACTCGTACTTTATTTACAGTCCATACGCAAATGCCCGCACCTTGGCCTTAACCCCGGCCATAAGATTCTGCACAACCTGTGAATCAACCGTTTTTTGCATGTAAACCCATACTTTCTTCAGTTCCTCGACTGTCTTCACTACCTTAGGTCGTTTAAGAAGGTGCTGCTTCATAATCGCCCAGTACTTCTCGATGGGGCGGAGCTCCGGAGTGTTGGGAGGGTTGAACATTTTCGGCACGAAATTGACCTTATTGTCCGCATACCACTTCAGCACGTCCTTGGAGTAGTGGCATGAGGTCAAATCCGGCCAGAAGATTGTTGGGACGTTGTGGGCCTTCAGGAGAGGAAGCAGCCGCTTCTGGAGGCACTCTTTTATGTACACCTGTCCGTTCATCGTGTCCTGGGTCACGAAAGGTGCACTCCGCTTCCCGCACGTGCAGATGGCTTGCCAAACCCGGATTTTCATCGCAAATTTGGACATCTTCTGAGTGCGGACATGCTCCGGAACGCTGAACTTATCCTTGGCCGTGAAAAACAGGTTGCCGGGGATCTGTTTGAAGTCGGCCTTCACATATGTTTCGTCGTCCATGATGCAGCATTCAACTTTCGTCAGCATGTTGAGGTACAACTTCCTGGCACGGGTTTTGGCGGACTTGTTCTGCTTCTTGTCACGATTAGGGGCCTTTTGTACCTTGAACGATCGAAGCCCAGCCTTAGTTTTGGCCTTCTGGACAAAACTTCGGCTTAGGTGCAGCTTCTTAGCCACATCCCGAACGGAGGCGTTCGGATTTCGGTTGAAGGCCCCAACTACGCGGTTGTGATTTTTGGTGTTGTACGGAATACTTTTTCCTTCACTTCTGGGCTTCCGATCAGTGGTCAACCACCGTTCCTCGAACCGCTTAATCACTCGCGACACCGTGGAATTCGCGATTCCCACCGTTTTAGCGATGGAACGATGCGAGAGATCCTTGTTCTCGTGATGAATGCGCAAGATTTTATCACGCACGAGCTGTTCTTTCGACTCCATTTCCGCGAGTTTTGAGGACTTTAAAACTTGCAGGATGTAAATAATGCACTATGAACTAAATCCACCCAAATTTTCATTATATTCTACCCAACGGTTAAAAAGTTAGAGCAATTTCATAGTGTGGCAATTTCATCGTAGACACCCTTTATTTATGATACGGCCCCGGTTGTATTTTCTACGATGGTTGAGAGGGCCACTTTTCCTTACGGGTAGGAGATAGTTTTGGGGTTGTTGGGTTGGTGGTTGTGCAGCTCGCTTTGCTATTTACTCCGGGGGGGGGGGTGAAAAAAAAGCCAGTGTCGGCCGGGGCGGGGGATTGGAATTTTAAAAACCCCAAAGAGAAAGTGTTTTTGTTGGGTTTGGTGGTGGGGGGAGGGGGGGGGTGGGCGGGGGAGAAAGATTGCGGTTGGACTTTGGGTTTTTTTTTTGGGTTCATCTCGTGGGATGATTGATTCTTGTCTCGTTGTCACGGGCGGCTTTTTCCCGCCAAATCGTAGGCTTCAGCAGCCATGTTTCTCACAGCGAGGTTGACGGAAGCATCGGCAACAACAGCCAACTGCAACAACGTCTCTCTGGGCAACGACTGCTCACCATCGCCAACTGCGATCCTAAGACCACTGCACAGTATAACGACTGTCGTAAGACTGAATCAAAATGTTCTGCTAAAAGCTATGAGGTAAAGGGGTCGGATGCTAGTGCACGAAAGAAGGCGGTACCAACGGAGGCAATGTGATACAAATTGCACCAAAAGGGACGAAATTCAGTTATTGCGCCACAATAATTAGTTTTAATTACTGCACGCTAGACGGATGATTTTCTTAACAGAAATAGCATAGCATAGCATAGCATAGCATTTTCCGACCATACATAATCCTGGGTTGGCTGTTGTAGAGACGATGGAAGCGCCGAAAGAGCTGCCTTGGCTGTGGCAGGCTCTTCATCCATCGATCTCTTTGTACAACACCTGGCCAGGTCCTTATGATCAGCAAGGGATGGGAGGGAAGTGTTGATTAGATGTCTACTTAAGATGCTGAGAACTCATACTATCTTCATAAACATCTGGAGTTGGAAATTGGATGTGATTGTGCGGGAGGCTTTCCTTGGCGGGAAAGCATATTATTATTTATTAGTATATAGGTCGTTGGGAGTGACGAAGCTAAGAAAGTTAATGCACTCCTTTGTTGTCCGCTTTTCTGGCCTGGAACACAGGTGTTTCCTACTTGTATTCAGGAGCTTGTCTGTCGGTTGGAATAAGAGCACTAACTTTTGTGGATGATTTTCTTAACAGAAATATGCCTTAATTATTTGCTATCACCAGCAACTAATCCGCTATGCACAACTAGGAACTACAACGAACTCAACCACATGGTCGGTCTGAAGTGTCAAAGTTCGGTTCGAATTATCCGTTCTAGAATTTCGTTTGTTGGTTGTTCAACGTTCTTTGTCATTTACTCAGGGACGCGGCGTTTAATTAATGCTATGTTCAGCTGGGGCGTGGTGATTGAAATTAATTTGAAACAGCACTAGACAAAATTTTAACCAAATAAACTCTTTAATTGGAAAATTGATTAGGTCGTCCTGAAAAGGACGGATTTAGTTGATGGGGGAGAAACATGGTTCGCGATTGAACTTGGGCTTTCTTCTTGGTACTCTTGGTACAGCTACTCGTCGTTGCGGGTGGCCATCTTCAGGTGACGTGGGATAATTGATTCTTGTCTCGTCAGGGGCGGCTTTTTCCCGCCAAATTGTAGGCTTCAGCAGCCATGTTTCTCGCAGCGAGGTTAAAGGGAGCATCGGCAACAATAGCCAACTGCACAAACCCCTCTGGGCAACGACTGCTCGCCAGTGCTGCTGCCGGCTACGATCCAACTACAGATACTACTCTGCACAGCTCCACGACCGCCGAAAAACTAATTCAAAATGCGAAGTTGTACCCGTTATATAACATTCATGGCTGCCTAGGAGACGTTCGTTACTTAAATATGAAATCTGTGCTAGAAAAGTACTGTGTATTTGGTAAATTAACACTGAAAAAATCGACATTATAAGACATTGCCTTATATTTGCGTTAATATCAATAGTTGAATGTTATAAATCAATAGATTGAAATATTGGATCGAAGCGTAGAAAATGTCTCGATCGATTGGTGAATACATTTTGTAAATCGATAGTGAAATGACTTAGTTATTAACGTTCAAAACCTATATATTTTTCGTGACGCTCCAAATTTTCGCAATTCGAACGTGTACCCCAGTATTGAAAACACAGACTTACCGCTAGGTTTAATAACGCTTGTGGCGATCATGACTCATTTTCAACCGAGCAGTTGTTATTATTCATGATAATTGTGGTTTTCGTCATGATATCATGAACCATAGTCATAATGTCATGAAGTGACACATTTTATGATTTCATGAATTTTTATTCATGAATCCGGCAACGGATTTTTTCCGTGAAGCCACTGGATCCGTAACCAGAACTTTCAAGGTTCGATTCTAGGTTGCTTCATATTTTTATTTTTTTCAACATCATTCTATTTCATATGTCAAATAAATGTAATGTAACACTGTTTCTTGTGGCAAAAAATCATAATGCAATCTTATGAATATCGAAAGTTCATTTCGCTGGGTGTGTGAATCCGTCTTGCTCGCACTTGTTTGATTACATTATGCATTAGTGTGTGTCCAATAATCTAGCCGTGCCGCTTTCACGTATATTAGTACGGAAGACATAAGCAAGCAGTAAGTTGTGTACACAATCGAATATGTGTAGATCCAATTTTCCCACATTAAATGAAAATTCTCAACGAAAGTACATATCATTCATTTTAAATTTCCAAGTCAATATGGTATTTCTGTAGGGGAATGTAGTCAACACTGAGACAGTTTTTGTTCAACGATTTTTTTTTCAAGTAGCGGTCAAGTAGAGTGGAAAAAAATTTCAGGTACTTAAGTTATAAATTTGGTTAGTTCCAGGCAGGGATGGAAGCAAAATTTTTGTCTCGCTGCTCCCTTCGTAAGGAAATATAAAGACACTTAAGGTGCAAAATCATTTTTTTAAAATTTTGAAATATAACGTTATTTTTATTTAAACAATCACATGTGGGGTGTCTTCTTCATTATGGTACGAGTTATGGTGATTTTTCTAATTTTCTGATTTTTCTGATTTTCTGTCAGATGTCTCACTATTCCCGATAGCCCTGAGAACACTTCCTTTTAAGAAAATTTTCGTCAATTTATTAAATGGTGTGAAAATCTGGTTCCTTTGATTTCTTAGGTACATATGCCACTGTCTCACTTTTCTCGCTGTTTTTTAATTTTTAGTTATTAAAATGAATAAAAGCTTTTGATAATGAAAAATATTAATAACCAACATGCGGGGCATGTTTGAAATAACCATATATATTTCCGCTTACAGAGTTGTCAAATCTAGAAATAGTCACATTTATTTTAATAGTTTTAAAACATACATTGTCGTTACGCTTATTTTAACAAAGAATACTTTTGAAACAAATCTAACATAAATTTTTGGACGAAACAAACAAGAATTTACGTGTGAATGGCCCTAAATGTATTTGCTTGGACGGTCGTTTCCATAATACAACTCTTTTCGTTTAGTTAAAATTTATAGCTTAATATTCATTTCATGATCAAAATGATCATGTTTATAGTATGTTTAGAAGATATCAAGTAATCCGTAAATTTAACAAAAGCCTTAGCAAAATTTGCAGAATGAATGCTCTTTCGGAACATATGTACATGCCTCGATGAGTATGCATGTTTAACCCTATTTTCACGATATTATGAAACTTTCCAAAAATAAGTAAACTCAAATCAGATTTGGCAAAAATATGCTATTAAGCTTAATGTATAATACCTACCTATATTTTGAATTTAAAATTAATTCCACCAACATTCCCAAGTCCATTATCCTCGAGGTTCAAAGTCACCTTACAGTTTGGTGGTGAATATTATCAGAAGCAATGTAAAATATCCTCATTTTAATTTTGCGCTTCGCGATTGAAACAAACTAAATGGCGTTCATCATTAAATAAAAAACAAAACCTGCAATCCGATGTAAATGTTACGCTGAAATGCTGAAAATCAGATTGAGCATTTGATGCTTGTCATGTTGCTCCAGGCTCTTGAGATAAATGGTTTTGAAATGTAAAGATCTGGTCTTGAAATGCAAAGATGACTCCAAAGCCTGCTGAAATTATTATTTGAATGAGAATGGAAAATAATGTGATATGATTTACAGGGATGGGTTAACAAATGGACAGGTACATCATCCCCAAACAAACCCCCTTCCCCTGATGCCGACGAACAAAAAAAAACAAATTTATAAAACTAGTTGTGTATCGAATTATCTTTAGGTTCAGTGTAGTGGATCATTAATAACTTTTCTTTGCTGATTTTGATCCTGAGTCTTTGTTTACAGATATTGTTGTTGTTCCCGCAAAATTATGACCAAGGTGAGCCTGGAGCTGCTCAATCACCGCTATTTTCGTGAACCATTATCAGGAAACTACGGAAATTCAAACGGAAGATCAAAATTCAATAAGCTCTAAGAGCATCCGTATCGGACGCAACTATCTGGGCGACTTTAATACTAGCGCATCGAGCTGTCATTTTAGTTCAGTCACTCAATCTCACACCGGTCGGTACTTTATTTTGTAACCGTGTTCTGTATCGGTCGCTGCTAAACTAGTGCTCCATCATCAGTTTGACAGATTCGGTGATCGTCATAAACATAGTCAATTGCGATGGCTCTTGGAGAGACGTTCGGTTGGCATGAAAAGAACCATTGGTCTCTCTGGGAACCACTGGGGTTTGGTACAAAAATATAAATGTACTTTCATATAAGTTTCTCCAAATCACCCCAGAGGTTTCCGCATGGGCCGTGGTGGTAAATTATTCTTTTCATGCCTACCGAAGGACTCTCCAGGTGAAATCAAAAAGAAAGAGCTGTGGGGTGGGGGGGGTTGGGGGAAAAAAAAAATATTATCTAAGGCCGGGGGGCGGGGGGGGGGGGGGGGGGGGGGGGTTTTTTTGGGTGGGAGATGAGAAACCGGCCGCGGGGGGTGGGGGGGAACATGGCGCGGGCCCCGGGGGGGGTGGGGGGGGTGGTTGTGGATGTTTTCTTTTCTTTGGCCAAAAAAATAATTTTTGGGGAAAAAAAAAAAAAAAAATAAAAATTTTTTTTTTTAATAAAAAAAAATTTTTAAATAAAAAAAAAAAAATTTTTTTTTTTTAAATTTTATATATTTTTCCTTTTGTGGTGGGAAAAAAAAATAAAAAAAAAAGGGGTTGGGGGACCCGGGCTGGGTGGTATGGGGGGGGGGGTGTTGGGGGGGGTGGGGGGTTTTGGGGGGAGGGGGGGGGGGTGCAAGGTTTTAATACCGTTGTTAGCAAGCTGTGTAGGTTCTCATAAACCCGACTAAAATATGAAACCAATTGGCTACTCTTGGTGCCATAATTGATTTCTAGTGGCTTTCATAAAACTTTAATAAAACTTGATAAAGCTGAACAGCTTTGGGTTTGATGTTGTTGTTGTAAACTCGCATTATTTCCGAGGCGCAATAATTTTTGGCTCTTATCGTGCCAATATTAACAATAAAATTTAATGCGCATATTATTTGGAGCATGATACGCTGTTTGCTATCAAACTTTTTTTTCTCAGATATTATTTACTGCTAAATGAATCAGAAGAGCAAAGAATCGAGCAAAGCAGAAAAACAAAAACCAACCACGATATCACAGTGAAGTTTGACAGCTGTGGCCTTTTTGGCCGAATGCTGGTTTTCATAGCAGCCAATAGGTTTTGTGAAGGTTCTGAAGTGGTCATAACATCTTTCACTAGAACATTTTGAAAATATAAATGGTCTTATAAAGGTTTTATTAACTTGTTTTCACAACCGTCTATTGAGTGGACCACTTCGTACAAATTTTGGCTTCAAATAAGCACAGAGGAGGTGTTGGTAGACAAAACAGTTTTGAATGTAGTTTTATCAACAAAGCCGGGAGAAGTGCTATACGGCTGCAATAAAACTAAAATTGTTACTTGGGTGACAGCTGTTGAGTTCGGAGAATTGTGGTAGCTGTTTTGTTTAAACTAGGAACCCAAGGTCCTAGAGGAACAAACTTTTGGTCCTTCCTTGTTGTTAACAAGTGTTCAAAATACCGTTTCAAAAAGCCGTCGAGGGTACTCCTCGGCATATTTAGTTCGTTTGTTATGCAATGATGTGGGCACTGCGGGTTTTCCATCCATTTTGCGACGATGATTTTGCGGCGCTCTTGTTGATTCATTGCCACGGTTGAACAAAACTTTTCAAAAACACACACACTTCAGAAAGCTTTTTGACAACATTGCTTTGAAAAACTAGCCAAATTTAAATTACCATGATCACTTTTTCTAAAAAAAAAACTGAAACACTTTTTTAAACTATCGCTAGTAAACGCGAGCAAATTCCATAAAATTCCACTACAGATAGCTTATCTTTTGACAGATAGGCCTATTTCGTCTGCGACTTACAGACTTCTTCAGTGTAGAGTGCTCGACCAGTCGAGCAAAATTTAACGGAATTTGCGCTCACTCATTCATATGTGCTCGACTGGAAGAGAACATCGCAGTAGATTTAGTATTTATAGTAGATTTTTGTGTACCTATAAATGTGTGTGGTGTTTTTGATCGTTCTACCTAAGAGATGTATCTTAAAATCTAAAAAATCCTACTTGATCGGTAGGTTAGTCAATTGTTGTTGCGTAGTTATGCTTTGTAGGTAAAAAGGTTTTGAAAAACATTGATTTGTAAACATTATTGGAGTGCATGCATTGATTTGTTACATGGCTATTGTATTTTGAATTTTTCAGATAGACTTCGTCACTGTCCTGAGTTACAATCTTTGGATTGAAACCTAACTTTTATCGAAAAGTTAATTAGTAAATTTCTACAACCACGCGATATTCCACAACGAAGCTTCAAACACATTTTGAGGTTTAATAAAAATGGAAATAGCAAGTAGTAAATGGTGTCATATTAGTACAATTCGTGGCAAAATATAAACTTATGATCATCCATTTACTGGACTGCATGCAGTTATAATATCCTGCAAGGAATCATTATGATTTAAGAAATTCTGCGACATCAAACTTTTGACCTGGTGGTGCAAAATCTGTCAAAACAACGACTATTTGTGAATACCATCAACTTTCACGTCGAGAAATGCCATCGAGAGGAAGGAACGGTAAGAAATAATATGTTATAAAGAGATCTTCCGTCCACATTTGCCGTTTCCTAGCAACAAGCGGCCGGTGTATCTCGCGCATCTTGAAATATGAAATATGAAATTTACATTATGAGATACTATAAATCAACTCACCCGAACGGTCTTGTTTCCTTCCTGCAGACGCTTTCCACTTGCATAGGACCACATCCAAAGGAAGGGTGGGAACGGTCGGTGGCTAAGTAAGGTTAACCAGACGTGAAAGTGGTTATATTTCGCAATTTATTACGGAGCAACCTTCCTCCCGGTCTCCGATTACGGTGTGGCTGCCCTCTGCCTGGTTAGCACTGTGAATGCTGATCGTTCCTGTTATCATTGCCATTGTGTAATCTAAATTGTGTTTTTATTGCCTTCGAAATGAATGCGGTGCATAAAGCTAGTCGGTTGTCCTGAATCATCTGGGTGCATCTCGGGAAATGTGGGCAGTAAGAAAAAATAAACGCAATTCTAGAAACATGACACTAGTTGGGGTTGGGAAAAGTTTTCCTCTGAACTGGTGCCTCAAAAGTGAAGAAGCCCGGAAATGGCAACTGAAAGTCTGCAGCACCAGCTGAGCACGACCGAACGAGTGAGTTTTGAGTGTCTAGAGTACACTTTTGTCAACGGGCCTACGTGACCCAACTGCGTGACATACGACCCGATATCCGATGTTTAGATGCTCGTAGCTAGCGATGGCTGGAGCAGTCAGTGACAGTATAAGAACGGTGCATGTTCTGGGTGGTGCATGCGATAACGAATCTGGAAGATGAACTTGTTGAAACACATGTTGCCCCTACATAAACAGTTTCCAGTTTCCCAGTACGCTCTGATGGTTAGCCATGACGGAAACAGCGACATCGGCACAAGCAGGGAACAACAAATTCAAACTGTTTGTGTGTGTATGTGTGATTTAAGGATTTTGGTGGATTTACGGGAACAGTACAATTTAAGAGGATTGGGTTGTTCCAAACCAGCTTGCATAACCGACCGAGGAGTTTTAACATTGAAGGATTCTTAGCATTCGTTGTGCGATTCTGTTAGCAGGGCAAAATGTCTCATTCAGACAAGAGCGTAACGAGTAAATGATGTAATCCTGAAGTAATGAAACCATGCCAAGGACACTACCTACACCCAACCTTGCTGAATTAGAAGTATATGAAATGTTGTATGTAAAGATTTCGAAAACTTTATGAAATATATTACGTGCTTCATTTGATGATAAACTAATGTGACTACTAGAGGTGGTTTGTCACTGTGAATGCAACGATAATACCAATGGTTTTGATCCTGTTTTTTGTTTTATAATTCATTCTATTCATGCAACTTGTCCATGCGTGAAATGGCGATTATAATATAAAGCTTGAGGTATTGATTATTCGGACGCAAAATATGGATCGATTATCTCGGAAGCATGTTTAAGAGAAAAAAAAGTTTAAGGTCATTAATTGTACTATAAAGGAAAAATAGCGAACATATAATTCCAATATAGTTTTGATCAAATTTCAAACTTTTCTTCGAATGCCACTCATCATATTTTGGACACTCTGTTTGCTAGTCTGAGCGATCATTTTGTTCCACGATCCCATTTGTTGCATCCCGAGTCTTTTCGAAGAAATCCGCCCCATTGTCTTGATACGTTTTGTCAGGGCCGGATGTAGGGGGAGGGGCGTTGTTTTTGGTTGCTAAACATTAATTTTATTTTTCATTGCTCAAGTACTGTTAGACAACAAGAACAAAAAAGGTAAAAATCCAAAAATTCAACAAGAAAAACAAAACAAAATGCAGCGTACATATTTCGTGGTGTTGGTCTTGTTTTGACATTTGCAGAAATTAGCGCGTGCAGTTCAGATTTATATTTTTTCATTCGAATGATTCTGAAGCCGAAAATCGCGAAGAAAATTCTTTGGAAGTTGTGATTGTTGGAAGTTGGAATGGAGAAGAAATGTGATAGAAGTGCAGAGAAATGCGAAGAAGAAAAGTGTGAGAAAAATGTTGAAAACAGTGGAGAAACGGACAGGGGATAGAGGGTTAAAGGACCTGTACGTTAGCCGTGATTTCATCCGTGTGATGAGTAGACTTATGTCCAGCCATTACCAGTTAGATGCACACCTCTATCGCATTAATCGCGTGGATAGCAATCTTAGCCGGTGTGGAAACGGTTATGATGATATCGATCACACAGTCTGGCAATGCACGGATAATGACGCCGCCAGAACGCAATTTTTGAATACCCTTGAGGCCAAAGGAAGACAACCTTATGTTTCTATGAGATACGTGTTGGGATCTCGCGATCTGTGTGTTTCTCCAAGTGTATAGTATAAGAGTTTTATCTGCTTGTCTTTTTTTTTCTTTATTTATTAGATTGTGTTTGTTTTGTTCCGACATCTTGAGGAGTTTCATCGTCGCCCAAGGGTAACCGCAACCGGCCGAACAAAAAGAGGGAACCCAAACCATACCGCACCCATAAGTGCTGGCGACAACTATCTAACTAGAAAATAAGAAGAATGATTAGTAATTTCCATTTAATTCCAACTACCTTTATTGCTTATCTTGACAGATACGCGTATTTCGTCTACAATGTGCAGACTTCTTCAGTGTCGTGTACTTATACTCGACTGAAAGAAAACCTTCGCCACCTGCCGTATTTATCCTATTTTCTAAATACAAACACTTGTACCTACAGCTAACATTTCTTGTACCTAACCTATCCTGAGTCCAAAACAAATATTATGCTTGATATCTACCTCGCCTTTTCCTTATACCTAACCTGATTATTCCGTAGCAGCGGGTGGTCCACTGCGTCGGTTTTGATGTCGTTTGGGTATTAAGTTAAAGAGCCATGTGTACCCGTTACCTTGGTCTTTGTTTAGTAGATTTGTGTTTTGTTGTTTGTTAATTTCTAAGCTTTCTGCGACGTCTAATTTCCAGGGTGTAGAGGTAGTCCGTAAGATTGTGATGTCATTCGTCGTTATGTCGTGATTTTCCGTAAAGATGTGTTCTGCAACTGTCGATTTGAAGTTATGTGAAATTCCTTTGTCAGTCTGTTTGACAGCCTTAGTCACCTCCGCTAGATGCTCTTTGAACCTTGTTGCCAAGGTTCTCTTTGTTTGACCTACATACATTTTGCTGCAGTGTTTACACTTAATTTTGTATACCCCTGCTCTACCTAATACATCTATTGAATCTTTGGTGGAGCCTAACGACGATGCCAATTGGTTGTTCCTGCTAGAGAAAACTAAGTCCAAGCCAAATTCCCTAAGTTGAGTTTTTAGCTTTTGTGTAATATCTTTATCGAAGGGGACAGACACACGTTTCAGGGGTTCAGGTGAATCGGAAAGGGTTGTTGTTTTCATCGGTTGTGACGAAACCCTTAGAGGAGGACAATGATTTTGAAGAACGCGACGACAACGAGAACTTTTCGAAATCTCTAGATCAGGGAGGGGTAATAAGTTTTAATAATTTTAATTTATCGACTAACTCGAATCAGCAAACTCTTCCATCCAGATCACTATTAAGTATACAAATACAAATATACAAATTATAGTTCATTGCCAAAATTTTAACCGCAGAAAAAGTGCGGCTAAGTAAGTAAGTAAGTAAGTAAGTTGGTAAGTATATTAGTGTTCGAAGTTCAACGTGGACAGGCTTTATGCACGAATGTGGATTTCCAGATCTACTGGGGTCCAAAAGGTGAGTTGACAGCCTTTAAGGAGGGTACGGCAGGCCATCGGTCCTCACAAGTACCCACCTCACGCCTCCACGAGTCATATTAATTGCGCTATTATAACGAACCCAGCAAGCCCCACACACTCCACAAGTTCGGCATAGATGGTCAGAGGCTCAGTGACACAAAAATATCATGCGTTTATTCCAAAAGACAAACAAAGCATTTACGTAAATTAATTCTCTGATGAATCAAAAATTCTAGAATACATTGTAAACGTTCCTCTCAATAAACGGAAATATTCCAACAGTATGAATCCAACATGAAGCTCACGACATAAGATATAATTGTAAAACTAGTGAATAAGTAGAAATTACAGGAATAAATTGTTATTTCCTCTATTCAGAAATAAATAAATAATAATAATAAAATTAACAACAAATATGCGTTTAATTATTTTGACCATAGACGCTTTGAGCTATGAATTTTGGAAGTTAATGATATTCGGAAAAAAAACGGAAAACTTTAATTGACGTTTGCCAGGAAAACTTACAACACTGATTATTTTAATATTGTGTTTATATATATATATATATATATATATATATATATATATATATATATATATATATATATATATATATATATATATATATATATATATATATATATATATATATATATATATATATATATATATATATATATTTTTTTTTTTATATATATATATATCCATGAACCCTACGCGTGGACAAAGTTTCGTAACAATCTGAGACCCTTCGGCCCAAATCTGTACGATAATAAGAAAAAATCCCAGCAGAGAGATACAACGACGCATTATGGCTGGAAACCGTGCCAATTTTGGACTCAGAAGGCCGCTACGATTGAACCAAGTTAGCTTGACAACGAAGTTGAGGACCAACGCGTTTTTGATGATTTTGAACGAAAGCTGCAGATGGAAGTGAAAATAGTTCTTAAGAAAGAACCGAAAGATACAAGAAGAAGAGGCGCGTAACAGGCAAGGTCTTCCAAGTGAAATGGGCCGTTTGGTTTGCTGATTACTTCATGTTTATTGTGTATGTGTTTTTTTTTCGTATAAAAGGAAATGGGTGCCGATGTAGCAAACTATTCAATTATGCCGATTTCATTTTGAACCAACATGAACCAACATTCGAAAAAAAAATCCAAAACGAGCTCGTGCTGCCTTACATGGATGGAAAACTCAACGCATCAATGCAAGAACATATATCAAGGCTGTGTACCAATTCGCGAATTAATTTTAATTTTACTTAAATGTGACAGATGGAAATCAGAAAATAATTCCTTTACAAAAAAAAAAAAAAAAAAACTTCTCCGAAGGTCAGGAAGCGACTTCAGTTAAGTATAGGGGGCACTTCTAAGTAGTTCAAGCTAGAATATCTATGACTTAGGACTTATAAGAAGTTTCGAATGAAATTTTCCTTATCAGACTTCTTAGAAAGTCTGGAAAAAACTATTCCGAACTTTAGGAGTGAATTTCCAAGAAATTCAGGAGTGACTTCAGTAGGGATCTTTCCAGAATTTCATCTGGGAGCTTTGCAGAATAAAGATTGGACTCGGAAAAAATGCGACACTTTATTTTGGGTGTTACTTTTTATCGCTTGGGTAAAAATTAATGAAATTTTGGGTAATACTAGTTTAAAGTTTATGTTTATGTGTACATAATTTTATTGCGATCTGCCAAGTAGTTTTCAAGATGCATTCGAAACAAGAAGAGCTACGCCAGCAGATCTTGGGCACGGTGATCGATAATCCTGGTCAGTCACACAGATGGATCGGCAAAAGGCTTGGAATCCACCATTCCACCGTGTCCCGCGTTGTGAAGATGTTCCAGGAGACGAAGACCATCGAGCGGCGCGCTGAAGGCGGCCGAAAGTCGAAAACGGAATACCCAGAGAAGTCGCGGGAGATAAGGCAGTACTTTAAGAATAACCCGAACCTTTCCACCCGAGACGTGGCCAAAATGGTCAATTCGTCGAAGTGGTTCGTCCAGCAGACCATGAAGCGGGCTGGGCTACGTGTTTTTAAGGTCAGGAAGGCGCCAAACCGGACTGACAAGCAAAACACGGTGGCCAAATTGCGTGCGCGGAAGCTGTACCGTGAGTGGCTGGTCAAGCCAGGCTGTCTCGTCATGTACGACGAGACATATATCAAGGCGGACACCAAACAAATCCCCGGCCTCGAGTTTTTTGTCAGTACGTTCCGCATGGAGGTTCCGGAAAAGTTCCGGAAGAGAAAGATGGTCAAATTCGCGAAGAAGTACCTGTTGTGGCAGGCGATCTGCGAGTGCGGACGGTACAGAAAGCCGTTCGTTACAACCGGCACCATAAACGGGCAGATTTATCGAGAGGAATGCTTGCAGAAGCGCTTGCTGCCCTTCCTCCGCTCTCACTGTGGTCCCACGCTGTTATGGCCGGATCTCGCTTCGTGTCGTGTACGAAGCGAAGGGCGTTAATGTGGTCCCGAAGGAGGCGAACCCGCCAAATACACCAGAACTTCGTCCGATCGAAAAGTTTTGGGCGATAATGAAGAAGAAGTTGAACAAAAGCGGAAAACATTCAAAACCGATGAAGCTTTGAAGGAAAACTTGGAGAAATTGTGTAAGGAAGATGGACAAAGCCTCGCCCAAGATCTCATGAGCAGTGTTAAGAGAAATGTACGAGCATTCAGCTTGGGGGAGGAAATTCAATAAATAAATTATGCCAAAACATAGCTAATATATAGTTATTTAATCCCTGAAAATTTGAGAAGTATCCGATTTAAAATTAATTTTTGTGATCATTTTTATGTGTCTCATTTTTTCCGAGTCCAGTCTTTATAAGAGGAAACTTGCCGAAAAACTTCCCACTTAGAATACCAAAAACTCAGGGAAAAGTTCGGAGATTTTACCAGAAGGTCAGAAAACTTCAAGATAAAATCAATGAAAAGAGATCGATTACTGTCGACATTTTAATAAAATTCAAATTGCAACTTTGAAACAGATTTCCAATGAGGTTTTCAGAATAACAAAAGCATTCATGTAATTGACAAAACAAGAGTGAAAATGGTTAACACTTATCCTTCGAATGTCAAAAATGATAACTAAGGTGATGGAAGTCCTGAATAATTGCATGGTGTAATATTTGAATGACTTTTTCAAATCTTTCAACATAACAGTTGACAGTCGAGTTCCGTTGCCGACTTAATCAGATTAAGTCGGCTTCTGGAATGTGCGATTTTGCTCAACTCGACAGTGACAAGTGTCGAGTTGAGTTGCTCGATTCGACTTCTATAACTGACTTCTTTATGTCATAAACTGAATAAGTTCTCGTTACCACGTTCAACAGGTCGAGCTCCATCTGACGACGAAGGACCGTGAAAAGCACATGTGCCTTAATGATAGGGAAGTTTGATCAAAGCAATGACTCAACATTATTCCATTAATTATAACTACACTTAATTATCACCACAACTGATCACATAAGTAGCAAAAGATTGTATGAAAGAAAACATGAACCAAAGCGACAGACTAAAACAACTAACTTTCCAGACTGGCACCATGGTCTGTCAAGTCAAGTATCATGCTTTCCGACCACTCCTCACGTTGTTTGTTATGTCGGAATTATGTTTACACCCAGCCACACGTCGTGGTTCATCCTCAAAAGAAGCTGCTCCAGGTGCAATCACGGCTGCGCTCCACTGCTAAAGAGTAATCTTATTACATATACATTTCTGATCTCTCATGCCTGCCTTCCGCCCGGTTCAGTATGTCGGCAGGGATGATGATGTTGATAATCATCGTTCGTTCGTTGGTTTCATGCCCTTTTGAGCTTCGCTTCAGTTGTTCACTTTCGTCCTCTAATCTCGATTATCTCTGTGGTGGGAGTGTAATAGACGAACGCTCTTTTATTGTGGTTATGGAAATAAGCTTCTTTGAAGATTTTTTTTCCATATTTTTCTGAGCACGACGCAGCAGTGGAAATTCATTCGATATATTATTTTGGCCAATGATAACGCTAGATGTTGTGGTTGGGAGAAAGCAATCAACTCCAATACAAATAATTAACTAGCGGTTGAGTTTTGAGTTGGCTGTTCAATTACCTTTCTTTTTAACACAGATGGGCACGGAAGTTTTCCTATTGTTTATTGTTAGCACAACAAACGGTAAGATTGGATTTATTTACACTGATGAAGATTGCAAACCATCGTTGTTTACTTGTTTGTCCACTGAGAGCACTTCTCTAAAGCATTCATAACTTTTCATTTTTATGGTTAGTCATTGTGCAAATCGTGAAAGTACTTACTTGCGCTTTTGCATCAAGGTGGTAGAATAATGAATATTGTGAGTGGCCTATCAAAAGAGTCGCCATTGGAGACGTATTTCGAAAAATATGTTGTGCTGCTGGGGAATTTTTAGCGAACATTCTGAACCATCTAAACGAACATACTCCGCCTACTTTGATTGTCAGAGCCAAACTTGGAACCTTGTCAAAAATTGTTTGTAGTGCCGTCTTCCAACTAGCTTGATACCTTTTCTATAATCAAGCTTTAGATTGTTTCCGTTTTGGCTCATTCTTCTTTATTTCATGATCTTTCCGGAGTTATTTTACACGCTTATAAACGGAATCATCCGACAGTTTGGAATCCATCGCAAATCGACGAAGATTTTTCATTAGGGCCTAACTGACAAACGTAAACAATGGCCATTTCCGTGAATTTCTCTTCATTAAAAACTCGCCTAATCAATCCACCTATCCAATATAATTGGAGGCTTACATGGGTAGCCTTTGTGCCACGAGAAATTTACGGAAGAAGCCATTGTTTACGTTTGTCAGTTAGGCCCCAATGAAAAATCTTTGTCGAATTAACCCTTATGTGTTCGATAGGGTATCTTTTCAGGTTTTAAATTCCGAGATTTCATAGTTTATTTTAAAACAGGATGCTGAAATTCAGTGACTCCTAGTAAAAGTTGAAAGGCAACTTTTTGCAGAAAAACATTATGGGGCCAATTATAGAAGTCGAGTCGACCGTCACTTTGCTCGACAAGTCTATTTTGCTATTAAAGATGTCGAGATTGACAAAATTTTATCGAGTTGGTCGACTCAATCGACCCCACGGAAACTAATGACTGATATGTCACATTTTGTCGAGTAAGAGTTTGTTTTGATATGCATTTTTGTCGTTCAGTCGTAAAAGGCTGAGCATGATAAGAAATATACTAAGCAAATATTTTTTGCAGGTGAATAAACTGAAAAACAATTTACGTCTAGCAAACAATGCCTAATACTATTAAAAATAAAACAAATTACGGTCAGTTCGAAAGGCTCATCGAACTGATGAAAATTTATATGGAAATCACCAGGGGCTTTTGTAGTGTGGAGCCAGCAAAAATAATGTTAAGTAGAAATGGTAGGAAATTGACCAGGATCTGTATTCATTAGGACCATTTATGCGTTGGGTTGGAATAACCAATTTTATTTCTCGTTTGAATACTATTTCTTTTGTGATACTAACATTGGCTCTCATGCACGGAGACTTAGAATAACAGTAAAAGTGAGACTTTCTCGAAACAAGAACTTCTCCGCAGATCAGGCAGAAACTTCTCAGAAGGATACGGACCACTTCTTTGAATTTCAAGGAATATTTCAAAACAATCAGGACCAAAGATTCCCAGAAGTTCAGAAATAAACTTCCCTGAAATTCAGGAAGAAACTAACCAGGAAGAGCACTACCTATAATTTCACAAAAAACTGGAACAAACTGCCATATAGCTCGGGACGATACGTCCTAGAATTTCTGGAGAGAACTTCTCTGAAGTTCAGGAAAGGACTTCTAAGAAGTACAAGAAGAAACTTCCCAAAAGTTTAGTTAGAACTACCCAGAAATGCTAGAGAGCTTTCCCGAAGTTCAGAAGAGAACGTTTAAGAATTTCAGGATTAGGCTTTTTCAAAATTCAGGAGTGAACCTCTCCAAAGAACAAAACGAAACTTACCAGAGTTATAGGGTTACTTCCTAGTAGTTTGAGCAAGAATTCTCAAAAATTTAAGAACACTCTTCCCTGAAGTTCAAGAGATAACTTCCCAAAAGTTCAGATGTTCAGGATGAAACTTCCAACAAATTTAAAGCAATTTTCCCAGAAATTGTGGAGGGGACATTTTCAATGTTTTGGTAGAATTTTCCTTGGACTTCAGAAGTTTAGAAAGAATGGACGCCGGGAATGAATTCCTGGAATCCCCGAATTCCAGGAAGAAACTTACCAGAGAGGGCACTAACTATACAAACTTAGATTTTTTTTACAGAAATCTGTGAAATTTAACCGAATTCTCAACAGCTGAACGTTTGGTAATCCGATTTAACTGATTTCGGTGAAATTTTACAGTTATCTGTAAAAAAATTACCGGAATTTGTAAAATTTCACTGAAGTCCGTTAAATTGGATTACCAAACGTTCAGCTGTTAAGAATCTGGTAAAATTTTACAGATTTCTGTTAAAAAAAATCTAAGTGTGTAAGTTGAGAAGGAATTCTCAGGAGAGGACATTCCTGAAGTTGCAAAGGAAACTTTCCAACAGTTTAGTTGGAACTACCCAGAAGTTAGCTTTCCTCCCAGCTCCCAGATGTTCAGGTAGATACTTCTAAGAAGAACAAGAAGAATTATAGGGGGTACTTCCTAATAGTTCAATCAAGAATTTCTCACAAATTCAGGAACAAGATGATTAAGATGATTTTAAAGAAATTCTGGAGAAAATTTTCCCAAAATTTTGGAGGGATTTTCCTCGCAGATTCAGAAGTCTAGAAGGTAAGTATGTTCAGGTAAAAACTAACCAAATGTTACTGGAAGGTTTGGTTTTCCAAGAAAATCAGGAGTGGATACTAAGAAGTTCATAAGGAAACTAGCCAAAAGGTAAGGAGGAAACTTACCAAAATTTGAGCAAAGAGATTTGCAGAAGATCAGGAGAGAGCTTCCTTGATATTCAAGAGATAATCACTGACGAACCGAAGAAGCAGTCTATACAAAAATCAATCATATGGGCAAAATGATATTCATTGCCCATGACACCGTATTCAAATATGGTGAACACTATCTATCCAACCGTTCGGATCGTACTATGGGCTAGGACACAAATTCATGTAAGAATTTCAATTCCTTGGTTTCCATCTCACCTCGTTTAAGTTATTTGATTGGTAAGAAAACTTCACTAAAGTTTAGCAGAGAAGTATAAATATTTTTTTAAGAAGTTTATCAAGATATCGAAGCAGTTTTCAAGAATTCTTCCTAAATTCAAAGAATCCCTGCGGGTAAGTCATTCGGCTACCATGTGTTAACATCCTCAAAAACACAATCTGCGGCCAAACTTCAAACACACTCGCCACCATATGAAGTATAAATTTATTTCTGGAACCACTTACACGAATCGATTATTTGTTTTCTTACTGTTTTGTTTACCTCTCTCTTGCACTGATGTGATTTAGATGATGCATAAGTGTGCGTGTATTAAACGTCAAAAAGGTTCATGATTGCCAATAAGCATCAATTTCCAATTGTATTATTGGCAGATAATTTGAAACGTAGAAACAACTTTCAACAAACTGAAACACAAACACAATGTGGCAGAGTGACTCACCCCCTGGAGAATCTTTCGAAAATAAAAAATAAAATCCTCGATTCTGAAAAAAATTCCACTTAAGGTACAAGAAGCTCAGGAAAAGCTTTGAATGCTCAACCAGAAAGCTTAAGAACTTTGAGATAAAATCGTTAAAGTGAGATCGATCACTGCATACCTATACAACAACTTTTGAATGTTAAATGTCTAAAGAAATAATGCAGTCAATATCTATTTTCTGGTAGAAATTATTTGATGATAACAAGATGACTCCTTTTCTGAATTATCTTTGAAATAGATATCGACATTTGTCCACATATTAATTAATAACTTCATCGAAAAATACTTCAGATCGCAAAATACTTCAGATCGCAACCATTCTGTTACAGGTTCACGTGAGGCCTAGAGTGGCCATGAACATATTTAGAAGGAAACCTTGGCAATATTGGTATCAAAATTCATGAAATTTCAGTAGGATATTTTTCAACGTTTAGTGGCCATCTGATGATTTTTCCTTGAACCGGTCATTCCGGAACAGGTTCCTGTGGGGCCTCGAGTGGCTCACGAAACCCCACCGGAACCAATTCTTGAATATCCATTCCGGGGACAAATCATCAGATAGCCACAAAACAGGGTTTCCTTCTTTGTTTGTTCATGACCACTTGAGGCTTCCTCGGAACTAATTTCGGAATAACAATTCCGGGGACAAATCATCAGATGGCCACAAAACTTTGAGCAAGAGCCTTCTGGAAAAATAGCCGGTCGGGGACGAATCATCAGATGGCCACAAAACATTAAGAAATATCCTTTTGGAGAAATTTCATGTATGTTGACATCCATTTTGCCAAGGTTTCCGCCTTGATGTGTTCATGGCTGCCCTAGGCCCCACGGGCCGTTCCAGGAACAAGTACGCGTATGGCCCACAATGGAATAGAAATAGTTTGTAGGAATCATTCCAAATATTGTAACATCCATTCCCGGAAATTTAATTGATATGAGTTTTTGAATCTAACGGTGCTAAAAGAATTCAAATCGGCCAATCATTGCCAGAGTTACAAACATTTGAATTTGGTGGTTACCCGGGGACCCTGTCGATAACTTAAAGGTGTTTTTTTTTGTCGAACACATAAGGGTTAATGCTGCTCTCAGCTCAGTTTGGATCACGGCAATTTTATTTCGTAGCTTATCTTGTGCTGACGTCAGTAGAGCTAAGCCATTATTGCTTTCGCCGAATCTGCTGCAAATACAGTTTTGTGAGGCTCTTCAAATCGAGCCATAATTTGTTCCCTATTATTTCCCAAAAATAAAAATTAAGTAGTTTCCTGATCACACGAGGCCTCAGCCGTCGTTTCGTCCGTTACCTATTTTTAACTGGTTTTTAAATCTACATTTTTTCAGTTGAACATTGAATGTTCTCATTCAATAGTAGAGTTCTCTGCATCTCTCTTAAGTATGTGTTGGACTAACATTCTTTCCCACTCCCTCACAGTTGCAAGGGCATAGCCAGGGTTAATTATTTCTACTGGAGGCAGAATGCCTGATATCTATAGATTATAAGAATGTCTTAAAGGCTTAGTATTCGAATCTGACTGTAATCATGCTAAATAAAGCTTATTTTCGTTAGAGGGTGTTTATTAATTAGTCAATTTTCTTTTCCTTTTCAATTTCAGTCAATACAGAATACAGGAGAAATATTCAGCTAAGCTTCCTTTTTACCGAATGCAAATTGCCGGGTCTTTTGTTTAACACCTGCCATAAGATTTTGTACAGTCTCCTTGTCCTCTTCTTCGCCGCAGGACGCCAGTTTGCCTTGAACTGTTTATCGCTCACAACAGCTTTTTGAGTCTTCTTAAGGTTCCGCTTGACGATGGCCCAACATTGTTCGATTGGGCGGAGCTCTAGCGTTTCGGGAGGGTTCTTGTCCTTGGGCACCACTTGAACGTTGTTGGCAGCATACCACTCCATGGCCTTTTTTCCGTAATGGCAAGATGCCAAATCCAGCCAAAACAGTACGGAACAATTGTGTCGCTTCAGGAAAGGCAGTAGACGTTTTTGTAGGCACTCACTCACAAAAAAATCCTGGTTGACGGTTCTTGTCACAATGTAAACGTTGCTCTTCAAGCCACAGGTACAGATGGCTTGCCGCCCCTGATATTTTTTCGCGAACTTTGAGAGTTTAATGTGCTTCAAATTATCTGCCACCTTTCTCCGTCGGGTTGCCGTATACATTTCCTGTCCAGGAAGCTGTTTAAAGTCTGACTTGACGTAAGTTTCATCGTCCTGTACCACGTACCCTTCTTCAGCATCGTCGTGTAAAACTTTCGCGATCGTGCTTTAGCCGACGAGTTTTGTTTATCGTCGCGATTTGGAGTCACCACTTTCTTGTAAGTCGACAGTCCAGCTCGTTTTTTAGCTCTATCCACGGTTGAAGGTGCTTTTCCACGCTTCTGTGCGACATCTGAGGTCCCGCTCGAAACAGCGGGCAACTCTTTTTGTCGTTGCTGTGGCCTCCGGCTTTCGATTTCCCCCCGATCCAGCTTTCCTGGCTGTCGACAAACGTTCACCGAACACTTTTACTTTGGAATACGTTGGTAACAGTTGATTTAGCCACATTCAACAATTTCGCCAACTTGGCGTGAGAGTAGTTTGGATTTTCGCCATGCACGTGCAAAATTTTGATGCGTTGCTTCTCTTCCTTCGACGAAATTTTGATAACTGAAATGCTAATCTCAAAATCAAAATAGAGGCATGATGCTACACGCACACATCTTCAAAATGAGGAGAGTGCATTTTTTTTAAATGCGCAATGACAGGAAATGTGTCAAGTTTAAGTCGATCAAATTTTGATCGTAACACCCTTTAGAATATATGCTCGGTAGTATTTGATCGAAGCGATCATTCCCAGATTGTCAAAGTTCTGATTTTAGTAAAATAAGAAAAAAAAGCTCTTTGTATCACGTTGCTTTCTCTCACTGTGTTAACAACGCTGAGAAGAACGTTGAAATTCTACAATCGTTTTCCGTACACTGAAGAAGTTTTAAGATATCCACTGCATAAAATCCTAAAAAAAAATTTTATTCGGATATTTTTTAAACGCTCAGAGAATTAATAATCGCATATTAGTTTTGTTTTTGCTTGATTGATTCATTCAGCCTCCTCTCTTAGGCTAAATGCGTGCACCTTGGAAACGCTACCCATAAAGTCCTGTACAACACTTGCGCCATCTTTTTTACTCACTTTCATCCAATCTCTCTACAAATCCTTGTCGTTTTTGAAGACCTTCCCTGTTTCTGGAGCTTGCCCTTCATAATTGCTCAGAATTTTCTATCGGGCGAAGTTCTGGTGAATTTGGCGGATTTGCCCTCCTTTGCACAAAAACAACATCGTTGGCTTCGTACCACTCCATCAAAATCCGGCCAATACAGAGTGTCATCTTTGTGGGACCGGAGGAAGGGCAGCATGTGCTCCTGGAGGCATTCTTCCTTATATATTTGGCCGTTGATGGTGCTGGTCGTTATCACTCTGACTAACGGTCGAGCTAAAACACCTTTTTCACTGCTGCAAGTGATTAATACTTTATAATTGTTCTTAAAAACATGGTGCCATATATGTATAAAACATGAACAGGACAAGATTTTATGGGTAGTTCTAAATACTGTTCTAATTACATTACGCCAACCATGTTTTACAAAACAAGTTCATTTTATCATAACAACGATTTTGTTGTACAATATTGTGGTTTCACTGCCAACGGGAAGCAAATGATAGATACTCAGAGTTGATTTTTCAACAATCGGAGTTGGCTTAGCAAAGAGGCTACAAACCTATCACGCCAAGGACTAGTGCTCAAATCTCACGCCTGGTGATGTTATATCATTGTATGAGGATATTTTTTTTCCTTTTATGTTTTATAAGGCTTTACTTTTTGCGCTTTTTACGTCATATTAAAGTTTGAAATAAAGCATTATGCACTTATATTGATTACCTGTGTTTGTCACTTAACAGTACTTTCAACGTGTTTAATACAAGCTGTGTTGCTAGGGCTGTAGCCAGACTCCCATCAACCGGTTGAACCATTACCGAAGACTGTGGCATCAAGTACCACAATTCTGGCACCCTTTAAGAGCTGCAAAAGGAAAAACAAACGCATCATCCCGAATACAGAAATACAACCTGGTAGAATGTTCGTTGTGATCGATGAGTTCCTCGCTCCAGTAAAGTGGCCCTTAGCGAGGATCGTCAACGTCGACTCATCTGAGTCGTGGATCTGCGCACCAGCAGAGGGATTATCCGCCGTCCAAGAGCAAACATTTGTATCCTACCATTTGTTGAAGAATCCTGAATGTTTGCTTATATTTATCGATGAATTGTTGGGATAGGAGTAGTATTAGTAGTCAAATTCAGGAAATTCAGGTGGCGGCGATGTCAGTGCTCAATACTGATTGCTGTCGAAAGCAGGTATTGACGGTTTTCGCCCCAAATCGTATTCGGAGTTGGCAGCACCCTCTCAGATTACAACGAAACTTTCTGGGTGTATAGACCATGACTAGATAAGCCACTTTGCATACTTAGTGTCTTCATTTTTTTCTAGACTGTCTTTAGAAAAGGGCTAAACTTTTTTTATCGATTTTTTTCAAATGTGTTTAATAAAAAATTACTACTCTTACAAAAAAGTGTTGTATGGGTGATTATCACAAAATAAGTCAAGTTTTAAGAAAAAGATATTGAGAAAAATCCAAAATGAGCCCTACACTGAAAAAAAATATTTAAAAAAATTCAAAGTCGATTTAAAAAAAAAACACCATTCTTGATTTCGATGAAATTTTGTCTCAAGATAGGTAATTATGTTCCCTACCAACTGTTTCTACATCACAAGGTGAGCACTTTTAAGGAAACAATGTTTTTTCTAACAAAAAATTTTTCATGTCCCATTGATTTTTTTTCAGTGTATTTTGTTATCAAAAACTAAACCAGTGAAGGTAATAACCATCCCAGAATCCAATGAAACTCAATTTTTTAGGAGATTTTGTCCTATTTATTCAATCATTTGGAAGGGTTTTAATGTTTGATCGCAATATGTATTGAATTTCACTTCTATATATTCCTTTATTCATAATGTCTCATATATACATATTATAATATTTGTCTTAGAGCTATTTTTAAATAACTGCCCAGTTAAATAACTCTTGTGGGGATGTTATGGTATATACATAATCTCGAGCAAGACTTGCTCGCTTTGCCATTCGCTTGAGAGTGCCACCAATGGCATCACAGGGACCTTTTCCATGGGACGTTGCAAAATAAAAAAAAATCCATTCTGCTCTTAATGCATGCTTTGACTGCAATCTACATAGAATAGCAAAGTTCTTCTTATTTTTGTATTGTGATGCTGCCCCATCAGACATAAAATAAATTTTAGAAAAGTTTGTTGATTTTTTCATAAAATCTATCATTATTGAGATGAACAACTGAACTGCAGCTGTATCGTGAGTCATTACTGCCGATATGATAATGAAGCTAACATTTGCAAGTTTATTATCTTTCTTATAGTAAATTTCAAATGGGTGAACTGTTGCTTGCGAGTTGTTCCAATGATATCCTTGAGGAAAGTTTTGAATTATAAATGAATAATTTTCAGAGGAATCACAAATCGCAAGAATTTCTTCATCCTTTAATGAATCTTTTTTATTTCTGAGTAATGATGATTGTTGTTTATAAATAAAGTCATGAGTTATAAGTTTGTCAATTTTATCAACGAGATACGGAACAAATTCATCAACAGGTTTAATAATCGTTTCTAAATTACAGCGATCAGTATTCAACCACTGCTGCAACATAACATATTCTTTGTCATTTGATTCTTAGTAGGCTGCTAGAAGCTTGAAATTATTCATTTTTATAGTTTATTTTAGGGTTAATTCGAATGAAAAGAACTCACACAACGTTGGGTAAGAAGAAGATGAATCACAATAAATGGTATCAGTTGCTATCGAAACGTCGAATAAAGGGTGATACGGTCAAAATTTGGTCAAGGGAAAACGCGTGTAAATCGGTGAAATCGTTTATTTAAAAAATCAAATTAAATTTCTTTTTCAAGTTCAATTAGTATAAAATTCAGGAAAAATATTCAGTTAGGCTTCCGCTTTTCCAAATCCGAATTGCCGGGCCTTACGCTTGACCCCTGCCATCAGATTTTGTACAGCCACCTTGTCCACCTTCTTCGCCGCAGAAAGCCAGTTTGCCTTGAACTGCTGCTCGTCCTTAGCAGTTTTTTTGGTCTTCTTTAGGTTCCGCTTGACAATAGCCCAGTATTTCTCAATTGGGCAGAGCTCTGGCGTGTTGGGAGGGTTCTTGTCCTTGGGAACCACCTGCACGTTGTTGGCGGCTTACCACTCCATGGCCTTTTTACCGTAATGGCAAGATGCCAAATCCGGCCAAAACAGTACGGAACAACCGTGTTTCCTCAGGAAAGGCAGCAGACGTTTATTCAAACACTCTTTCACGTAAATTTCTTGGTTGACAGTCCCGGAAGCTATGAAAATGCTGCTTTTCAAGCCACAGGTACAGATGGCTTGCCAAACCAGATATTTCTTTGCGAACTTTGACAGTTTCGTGTGCTTGAAAATATCTGCTACCTTTCCCCTTCCTTTTGCCGTATAAAACTCCTGTCCCGAGAGCTGCTTGTCGTCGGCTTTGACGTAGGTTTCGTCGTCCATTACCACGCAGTCAAACTTCGTCAGCATCGTCGTGTACAGCCTCCGGGATCGCGCTTTGGCCGTCGTATTTTGTTTATCATCGCGATTTGGAGTCACTACCTTCTTGTAAGTCGATAGTCCGGCTCGTTTTTTGGCTCGATGCACGGTTGTAGACGATACACCCAGCTTATTTGCGGCATCTCGGAGAGATAGGTTAGGGTTTCGCTTGAAACTACCGGCAACTCTCTTTGTCGTCTCAGCGGCTTCCGGTTTTCGATTTCCCCCCGATCCAGACTTCTTGGCTGTCGACAAACGTTCCCCAAACACTTTAATTACATTTGTAACGGTTGATTTGGCAACTTTTAGCGATTTTGCCAACTTTGCGTGCGAGTAGCTCGGATTTTCGCGATGCGCGAGCAAAATTTTGATACGCTGCTCTTCTTGCTTGGACGGCATTTTGACAACTGAAGAGTGAATTCCAAAATCAAAATAGGAGCAACATTCTACACACACACACCTTCAAAATGAGGGGTGTTCAGGTTTTTTAAATGAAAAATTGAAAGAAATACGTCAAGTTGATAATGACCAAATTTTGACCGTATCGCCCTTTAATAAAGAATAAACCTTAGAACGCCCAACAAAGTTCACAGTAAAGTTCCAAAGGTTGTTTGAGTTGTGAATCTTGTGGTGCCCAGTTGCCGCCAATAGTGTTCGGTCCGAATTGATTGTGTGTGTCCCCAATCCCTGTCGGAGATCACGATCCTGCCCCGATCCTGTGCCTCTCTAAGATAAAACTAATGCCATATATTTTTTAATGCCATAAGACATTGCTTAAGCAGCATTATTGCATTGCTAATGCATCAATATATTCAAAAAGCTAATCTAGCGCTTTATTACTTGGCAACTGTTGAATTAAAACGATCCCGTATCAAAATGTTGATTTTGAGTTAAATAAGTGCAATAATATAATACTTGTGGTTTTTTTTTTGTTTGTTGGGGCGTAGAACCACTGCGTCCACTGAGTTGAACTTTTGTGGTATACCCCTGTTTACTATTCCAATTCGCATCTTAAAGCTAGATCACCATTTGTCAAGTGACCAGCCCAAGACCCGTCTCCCAGTCAGGCAAAATTGAGTTTATAAAACCCACCACCTTTCCAGGATTTGCAGTCCCAATTTCTTTAGGTTGCATATAGCCACTGTACAGAAATTTAAGTCTGCTCTTGTACAAAGCATCACAACTGCAAAGCAGATGTTCCGAGGTTTCACGTTCCATGTTACAGAAACGACAGATATCATTCTGAACCTGGCCAATGTTTTTCAAATGATATCTACTCGGGCAATGTCCGGTTACTAGGCCAGTGTAGGTACAAAGAACTCTCTTATTGAGCTCCAGAAGCTTTTTACTAATTGTAACATATGGAATTATAAACCTTTTCGCATGAACGTTCTTTGTGGTGACCAACCAATTGGTCATCACCCTTTGCACTTCCCAAGATTTTAATTCCATTTTTATGGCACAGTATGATATACCGCAGAATGGTTTTGGGCCAACGGAACCCAGAATAAATTTACGGAGTTCTCTTGGCACACCTTTCACAATGAAAGAATGCATTCCCAGACAAGTTTGGATGTGCATTTATAATTACTTAACGCTTTGAGTGCAGCTTGGCTGTCTGTAAAAATACAAATATTTGCATATCTATATTTCCTCTTCAGACAAACGTTAACACATTTTATTATAGCAAAGATCTCCGCTTGGAAAACCGTTGGATAGTTTCCCATCGCCACTGAGATTTCTACCCCAGGGCCGAAGGCTAATGGCTTCCGTTTTTGTTCCAATTTTTGAGCCATCTGTGAAGAATTTTATGGAACCATGACGAACAGTGGGACCTCCGACTACGACGTTTGACATATGTTGAAAGGGATGTCATGGTTTTCCACAGGTTTCATCCAGTCTCCATTCATATACATCACTGGCCCATTTTGAAAGCTTTGTGAAATGCTCAGGTGACCGACTAAGTCATCAGACATGAAAATTTTCAACTGTTTAAGTCTAAGCATACTCTTTTCCGCTTCTAGTTGCACGTATTCGTGCAAAGGCAGCAGATTTAGAATTGCATTCAACGCATTTGGTGGAGCGCTGCGCATCGCTCCCGTTATAGCAATGGATACTAGCCGTTGAAGTTTTGTAAGCTTTTTCTGTGCAGTAGCCTCTTTTGTTTTTGGCCACCACACAAGGGAAGCATACGTTAGTTTTGGACGAATTTTGGATGTATAAATCCACATTATTATTTTTGGTCTTAGACCCCATTTTCTGCCAAAGGTTTTTGAGCATATCCAGAAAGCACTGGTTGCCTTACCGATCACACACTCAAGATGAGCATTCCAGTTCAGTTTGGCCTCCAGTATCACTCCTAAGTATTTAACCTGTTCACTAAGATGAATCTTTAATCCTTCTAGCTGAAACGCTTTTAGACTAAACTTCCTTTTCCTAGTGAAAGGTACAATTACTACTTTTGATGGATTAATGCTAAGGCCCTCCTTGAAACACCAAGACTGGGCATTCTTTCTGAAATAATGTTGTCAAATTTTCCCCTCACTATAATGACTACATCGTCTGCAAAACCTACAACCTCGAAACCTATTTCCTCTAAGCTTCTTAGAAGATCGTCTACAACTAAGGACCACATTAGTGGTGAGAGGACTCCCAGCTCTGAAGTGATTTCTCTTTTTGCGAGCATGGTATGAACCCAGTTAATTATGTTCATGTCAAAGTTCCTTTTCTTCATGGCACGAGCCATAGACGAATAGGAAGCGTTGTCGAAAGCTCCTTCAATATCTAAGAAAGAACAAAGTGTTATTTCTTTTACCGATAGAGCTTTTTCTACCTTTGAAACCATACTATGCAGTGCCGTAACTGTTGACTTACCAGGCTGGTAAGCAAACTGGAACTCAGATAGTGGATGCTTGTTCATGTAATTTGAATTGATATAATCATTCAACACTTTTTCCATAGTCTTTAATAGGACTAATGAAAGACTAATGGGTCTATATGATTCAGCATGCGCCTTGTCTCGCTTTCCTATTTGAGGTATGAAGATAACTTTTACTTGTGTCCATGAAGTTGGAATATGGTTGAGTCTTAAACTTGCCTTAAAAATCTCAATGAATGGCGAGATCAACACTGCTTTGCCGTTTTGAAGTAATGCTGGAAATATCCCGTCCATTCCTGCAGATTTGTAAGGCTGAAAAGATCTCAACGCATTTTCTACCCTGGCTTTCTTAAAGATTTTATCAGCCAAGTCATTTGCGGCGATTTTTGTTCTAACAGACATTTGAGATGTCCTTGTAGAACTTCGTTCACCTTCAAGTGGTTGTGGTTACTTGGGTAGCTTTAGAGGAAAAGGGAGGGAAGAATCTCACCCTGTTGCTTACGCCGTTATGAAACAAGAGTCTTGTCTTAACCAAGCGTATTCTGGAAAAGCGTGCACAAAACTGATCCCGCAACTATTTTTCAAACAATATGCCTCAAAATATGGAATGCAGTCATTATGTCATTCGAACAACAATCAGAGCATAAACAGTGACGATTATTAATGAAATCAGCGTTTTCGTCTCCAGCACTCTCGTGATCTCGTGCAAGCCGGCTGTTCTGGGCATTGCCTTCTTCCGCGGGAATGCTCCATTATTTCATTTCAGCGAGTCCCTTGTAGTTTATGCATTGGCGCAAATTCTCTCCTCCATCTTTGCTAAAAGAAGACGATGACGCTCGGTGATGAGGATGATGAAATTTATGAATAATGTTTCTAAAATGAAGCTTTTTTCCACCCGGAGATGCACCTTTCAGCTGATGCATTTCAGCGCGGAAAGACGTGAAACCGTTGAATGTCATTAATTAATATGGGAACGAGTAGCGTAGAATGGAGTGCATTTTAATCTAATTTTCCCAGCCAAGTTTCAGCAGTTTGTAGGATGGTTTGAATTTCAACGTTAAGTGAGTCCAATTATATCATGACGTTGCATTTCTCGACCGTAATGATGCAAATTTTCAGTGAAGTTTTCCATAACTTAAAGAAGAAATTTTCCAATTTTAAGATCAAGAAACTCCAATTGCCACTGGCAGTTGTCCCAGTAAACAGCGGTACCGGAAGAAATCCTAGGCAAACTTCACCCAAAATATCAAAATCAACATGGAAGAAAATGAGAAATTTAGATTTTTTACATAGTCAGTTCCCTCCGAAGAAATCACAAGCCAGTGTTTTTTTCTCGTTGCAGTAAGGCATCTGCCAGTCGTCAAATTTCCTATTTTGATTTTTCTATGCTCCTTCCGGATAATCCCATTGAGTTTTTCAACTCCTGATTCTCCCCCTTTTTTTCCAAAACAGAAAATCCCCTCCTCGGCACGGTCTTATTGAAACAGACAAGATAGGAAGGGAAAGGGAATTTGTGGAAAACCTTGCGCGTTTTTCCTACAAGGGAGCCAAAATCTTCGCATTCTCCGATAGAAGTCGATGTTTGTCATGCTTCCCTGCCAATAATTACCCTTATAATACGCGTGGAAGGCCTGCGTTCGAAAAAGCCGATGGGAGAAGGGGCTGAGATGTGATGAATTTCCTATTGCCTTAAATTTCCTTAAAGCGATTTCCGCCGGGGTTGGATCCTTGCAACGTATAATGAGCATGGAAATTGAAAACGATGTGAGTTCGGGGGGTGGAAATTCGAAAGCTCATTGTGAAATCGATTATAAATGCTTCTTTAGCGTGAATGGAATGCATTTGATGTCGTCACTTGACAAGTATTTCAAATGGAGGAGTGCTTGGAGTGAGTTGGGAAATAGAATAACACCGCCTTCTTGAAACTTTCTATATCTTGGAGCGTAAATTTTTATTTGCTACTATTGAATGCATAACATACTCCCTCGCTGCTTTCCATCCTGTTATTAGGCCTAAATTAGCATAATCACCATGAAATCGTAAACATTTGCTTTCCATCCCGAGTTCCCTCGCACAACTTTCTCTATGCGTGTTCAATATAAATCTCCGGATATTAACTTCTCAATTTGTGCAAAGAAAACCAAACACTTCCCGGTATAATCCATTAAGAATACATATACTAGCTCTCATCTCGGTCGGCAAACCAAACCAAGCTAGGGACCGGAACTCCTTGAAAAAGTAATGGTATGGAGCCAGAACTTGCTGCAACAGCTACTGTTTAACTTTCTCGGGTAGTAGTCACTCATATAAATCCTCCGAGCAGCAGTTGCGATGCTATACATCTTTTCTATGCTTCATTTCCTCTCGTCGTTGGAGAAAATTCTTCCTTAGTTTACTGTAAGGACGTAGGAAAGATTGCATGTGTTTCATTTCTTTTCATTTTTTTTAGGTTTGTGGAAAAACTTCCACCTTATCCAATTTTCAGAGCAACCATCAACGAGACACCAAATCATCTGCATGGTTCACTGTGGGAAGTCAGGTGGCCAGTAATTGATTTGTTTTAAAACACAAATCGAAGCTAATGATTGTTTTATCAGTTATGAATTACAAAAAAAAGAAGGTTCTCAGAGATATAGACTTACTTATAATCATTTTTGAATATTATTAAATATGTTTTACTTAAAGTTGGTTGTACCAGGATCAAGTAGTTCAAAAGCTTTTAAATTATATTAAACACTCTTCCAATGAACGAAATTTACTCGATTTGTCAGACATACAAATAATTGAGGTTTAACTGTATTGAAGGAAATATTTGAATTTGTTAAAAATCCAATATAAGTACTTAAATTTGGACTAAAGAAGACACAACAACGGTCTATAGGTGACCACCGGTTTTTAACGCAGCCGGCCTAAAGCTACCATGACCATGTCCTATTTGTCACAGGCAGTTAGTCATCTGGTTGAAATCTACGATCTTGAAACTTGATAACTGTCTAGGGGCCTCATGGAAACGCCGGAAAACGAGACGGTTTTCCAATTCTGAGGTCAAGCTTTTCGATTCACAATGTAGTCGAATATCTTTTTGAATCAGAAATTAACTCGACTTCCCTGGAGTACAAAAGTATCGTGGTTTCAACTCTGACTCCCTCTATCAGAGTCGTTATTTTTTTATCAAGTTCATTTATTTGTACAGGCTCAATCGAATTAACAATTACAATAATGCTTATGAAAATAAAGTTAAAAGGGGATGAACCGATTACTCGCGGCCGGTTCGAGGGAATAAAAATTGTATGGATAGGAAGAAGGGATGGGAGTGTAAATTGTCATTTAGAGAATACATGTATATCTTACTCTATCTGTCTACTTCTAACTGACTTTTCTTTATTTCAACATTTTTAAAGAAAAATATCATAAACTCAAACAATGAAACCAAAAATCAAAACCGAACCTATAGGTTTAAAAAATAAAAAACAACAATCTAAGGCTAATGTTAGTCAAAAACACATAAATGAGCTTCATAAACTCCAGATCACGTACAGCCAAAATATCTCGAACCGGTACATTGGGTTGTTTACCTCGAGCGCGAAGGGAATCATAAAGCTCAGATCTGACTCCACGATGCTCAACACATCACCAAATTACGTAATCTGCGTCCTGGTAACCTTGTCCACATTCACAGAGATTGCTGTCGCTCAGCCCAACACGGTATAAATGAGCGTTTAAAGAATAATGATTGGACATGAGGCGAGACATCACACGAATGAAGTCTCGACCCACATCCATACCCCTAAACCAAGATTTTTTGACACCTTTGGGATGATTGAATGTTGCCATCGCCCCAAATCTCCTTCACTCCATTTATACTGCCAGCTGACGAGTGACTGTTGACGGAAAATAGGAAAAAAATCATTGATGGCGATCTGTCGATCATAAATATCGCCTTCCATAGCGCCCACCTTTGCAAGCGAGCCCGCTCTCTCATTGCCCAGAATGAAACAATGAGAAGGGACCCATACAAAGGTGATGATAAACGCGAAGATAAAGCACTTAGAAGCTCCTGCATTTTCATGAGAAATTACGAGGAGTGCTTTACCGGCTTCAAGAGGCGAATAGCCTCTATTAAACTGAGACTATCTGTGAAAATGAAGTACCTATCCAGTGTTAGTGAGCCAATCATTTCTAGCGTAATGTGTATTGCCACTAATTCAGCGACATAAAGAGAACAAGGAGCTTGAAGTTTTCGTGTGGCGCTATGAATTTCATTGTACATACCAAAGCCACCTCAATCAATGACCCTTCAGTGAAGAATGTTTTGGTGGAATCAACGTTGCAGAACTTTGCAGCGAAAATCGCCGGAGCAATCATAGCACGATGATGCTCTGGGATTCCATGAAACTCCTGCTTCATAAATAAACCAAAATGAATCGAATTGTCTAGGTCCGACAAACGTACACAATTGGGAACATTCGGCAAAGGGCTGATATCCTGTGTTAGGTAAAAGCGGAACAAAGTCATGAAGCGAGTTCGAAAATTCAACTCGAGAAGCTTCACAAAGTTTTCGATCACCTGGTGGTTCATTACTTCACACCTGGTCAGTAGCCAGAAAGACAATTCTGAAAACCGATCCGAGAGTGGCAACATGCCAGCCAGCAATTCAAGACTCGAACCCGATGGCAACCGAAATTTTAATAGGCAAATGATCACTACCGTGGGGATTTGGATAGCATTCTACGTGCAGTCCAACGATAATGAATTCTAGCAAAGTGTGAGGTCTAATCTACTGCCAACTGAGGATGGATCAGCCAAACGTGTAACTTCTCCATTGTTAAGAACTGTCATATTGAAGTTGTCACGGAGGTCATATATCAGGGAAGACCGGTTGTCATCGTACAGTTCTCCCCAGCCTGTACCGTGAGAGTTAAAATCTCCCATGATCAACCGCGGAGCAGGAAGAACCGAACAAATATCTGAAAGTTGTGTTTGGTTTATTGAGGCTCTAGGAGGAATATAAACGGAAGCAATGCAATGGCTTTTATTTTTAATTACAGCCTGACATGCGACAACTTCAATACCTGGAGTTTGAGGAAAATTCACTCTATAGAAGGAGTAGCACTTTTTGATCCCCAAAAGTACTCCTCCTCCACGTGAATCCTCATGATCAAGACGAATAATATTGAAATCATGGATCGGAAGATCGATTTCGGAAGAGAGCCATGTTTCACAAAGAGTGAATGCATCATAACCGGTACTGTGAGCTAAAAAAATGAAAGATTTCAATTTAGGAATAAGACTTCGACAATTCAACTGCAGAACTGTGATCAAATCCCCGACCTCTTTTGTAAAATTATCCTTCGAAGGAAATGATAGCTGCAAAAAGGGGCCACTTTATTGTCAATTTCTTAAGAAAAGTTTGCACTGTGGGCAGCATTGCCAAAACAATGCTTTTGAGTGGGTCAGAAATTTCGAGGTACTTGAAAATACCTTATACTATGTCATTAAATGAGAACAGGAAGTTGAGGAAGGGACTTTTGTTCTTAAAATCGGGCCATCGGTGTTTTTGGATGTCCCCGGAAGAGATGGCAAGTTCTGGGTGTAGTTAGTGCTACGAAAACCAGGTGGAATTGGATTTTCCTTTTTACCACCTTTCTTTGAAATGGGCAGACTGTTTTGGGGCACCTGTTCAGCTACTTTCCGTGGGCGGACGCAGCTTCACTTCCGTGATGCACCTTCCAGAAAACCGACTTATGTTCCCTCTTCAGCCAAATCAAAGTCAGACTCGTCATCTGACAGAGGAGCAAAGGGATTTGTATTGGCATTGGGGGATGGTGAGGCTTTTTTCACCATTTCGGCGAAAGATTGCCTGGAACGCTGTTTTAGCGAGCGTTCTAATTTTTCCCCGCGTTGTTTGTAATCCGGGCACGACGAGAGAGCATGAGGAGGAGTTCCCTTACAGAAAGCACATTTTGATGTGCTGTCTGCACAGGCCCCATCTTCGTGTTTCTCCCCGCAGTTAGAGCAGCGTGTCTTATTGCTGCTATGGGAGGTCGTATATCCCATCTACTTGCATTTTTGGCAGGTCATTACCCAAGGTATAAGCAACCACACAGGTAGTCGAAGTTTTCCCTACGTATTGAGGGAGTGCTGAACCAGAGAAGGTCACACGGAACGAGTCTGAGTGGGTAAATTTCTTTTTACCCTCATTGATCGACACTGTGCCTAGCTTTTGCACATCGAGTATCTTGACTGAAGGAAGCAGAGGGTTCTTAAAGCGACCAACCACCTGCTTCTTGAGGATCCCGGGGGTCAAACTCGCTTCGGTGACCACACCTTCAATTTCAATACCCCGAGCTGGGATACACACTCTTGACTCGAGTGTAAAGAACTGAGAGACAGCAATCTCGTTAGCCTGTTTCAGGTTGGACACAACGACCCAAAGTTTATTGGGTCTTATCTTAGTAATTTCAGTCACGGCCAAGAATCGTTTCGTCAGATCATTAGTAATCTTATAAACATTCAGAGGTTTCGTTTTGGGCTTAAAGTAAACAATCCATGGACCATCTATGGATAAGCACGTGATCGGGTAACATTATGAGCTACCTCATCACTTCGCACCATACATGATTCATCTTCCGACAAATCATCCATGGCTCGCTTGTGGGAGCTAATGACGCTCAACCACTAACGCAAATATATGTAAACAAACACAGAAAAACATGATACATATGCTGCTGCCGAGCGACGATGTGTGGCTACGGGTGTGATGATGACTCAGTGATGATGATGATGATGATGATGATGATGATGATGCTCGGTGGTGGTGGTTGGCAGATGAAAGAATGCACGCAACACAAGACGATCTGCTGGTGTGCGTGCCACTCGTAAATGCGGTACAATATGACTTGACGATTTCCAATTGCAATTAATAAGGTTGTTGCACTGCTTAAATTGAACGTTTTTTTTTTCATCAAACAAAAACTCGTTTTCACCTTCGGTGGGATAACATCGAGAAAAACAAAGAACTGCGAAAAGCTTCCAAAGTAACGGAGAGTGGACGGAATGAACTTCACCGTTTGCTTGCTCACCGGACACTGACAGTTCGTCACTTGTGAGGAGCTCTGAGTTGAACTTGGCGGTATGTTTCGCGGAGCCGGCGATGGAATGAATGAAATCAAACGATTGAATAACCCACCCGACGACGACGGGGCTGATCCTTTAACCCGAGGGATCACGTGACATTGATCGGCAATGTACGAAACCGACGACGGCGATTTGACGACCGTAGCCAATTGTGAGGAATGCTGACATTGGTCAATCTGAGCTGCTACAGACTGGTTGTGGCTGTCTGTACTGGAAGCTACTTGCCTATTAAAATACTGGACCGATCTCGCCTCTTCCACAAACCAGAACGACGTGAACGAGTCAAGTTCCAAGTTCCTCAGATAAACCGCGAAATCTCTGTATCTCTGATTCACCGGAAATCACGCAAGTCCACGAATTCGAATTTCGTGAAGGTCGCTAATCGCCTTT
The DNA here is from genome assembly GCA_024533555.2 of Aedes koreicus. NCBI lineage: Eukaryota > Metazoa > Arthropoda > Insecta > Diptera > Culicidae > Aedes > Aedes koreicus. Next base: position 85,639 of record JAHHFK020001021.1, read on the forward strand.
ACGCACACCACTTCCCTATTTGTTAGGAGAGAGCATTCCATTTCCCTTGTGGAAAAGGTATTTAAACCTTATCCCACCCGAAGATTTACAAAAGCAAGGGGGGTCAACGATACTTGAACCTAGGTCGATAGCCGAGACTCGCACATGGTAAAGTCCGTTTGACTGACGATTTTCGCTCGGCGCCAGATTTCAACAAGGGACTTCTTTTTTTTTGTATGCGAAGTGGAGCAAACGAATAAATGAACTCTAAAACTAAAGGTACTCAAAATAAATGAACTATTAACAAGAGGTAATTCAATGGGTATTTCAAAATCTCTATAATACATACAATTTTATTAATCTACTAAATTCTAAACTCAGAATCCTGGTACTTTACATACTTTTCCTGAGAAAACAAGCGACTCAATCCTTGTTCAGGCCAGATTTGGAGAGCTGTCATTACGCTAAAGATACAATCACTTGGTCTAAGCAAAATAACGTTATTTACGTTCCCAAGGATTGTAATCCACCAAATAGTCCACAGCTCCGCCCGATTGAAACATACTGGTCAATGGTCAAGGGAAACCTTAAAAAGCTTGGTGGAGAGGTATCAACGATCCAAGAATTTCGTTGTAAGTGGCTTACTGCTTCGAAGAAAATTGCCAAGTACATCGTGCAAAGATTAATATAAATCTATTTTCAGTTGTGTTGAGTATCACATTTATCTATAAAATGAAATAAATAATATGAATCAAAACATGGTCTTGTTTTTCTAAAATATTTTTTGTATGTCCGGATTTTGGTGTGAACGGCCTTTAATTATGAAATTATTGATTTGGGCAATTGGCGAATGAATTTCCCAGACAGATGGACAATAATTTTTAATGTTAACTAACGAATGAGCTGTTATTGTGATAGCAACAGCCAACATGATTATCAATTTGCAATTATTTTGCCAACCAATTATGCTCGAGTATTCATCACTTTCGAGGAAAATCTCATAAATAAAGGATCATCATAAAGAATGTGACAAATCACCTGTTGGAATTGTGATTGAAGAAAGAAACTAATTACCATTACCGAATTATGCAAATATGTTTGACCGGCTTGATGGATGAAAATTACCCACAATGCATGTGTGGTGTTGGCCAGAAATCAGCCGTCTTTCCCCCAAATGCAAACAGTTGAAGGAAAAGTTTCAGCCTATCGCAATTCGCTCAGAACCACGCAGAGCCGTGACTCTTAATCCTAATTTTATTGTTTGTTGTGCGTTATGTTTACGAAAACTGATAACTTCCGCTGATTTGGGTGAGTCTGATGTAGTGCAATGTTAAAGAATGAATTTTGCAGAAGAACCTTCATGTTAAGCTCTAAGAATATGGTTAGTGAATAGATACATCAGTGAAATCGATTTTGTTTGCTCTCCTATGGTTTCTTTTATAATGATAGATAGTTTCTACATATTGCAGACGATCATTAACTATAAGTAAATTGTTTAAATTTTCAAAATTTGACGTGAATTCAACTCAAGGTTAAGCACAGTAAAAATGTTAAATCACCGTCGATCTGAACTCGTGGTAGGAGACCAACATTGTCTTCTCGTGAGCCTCTTTCCTTCATGTACTTTGTTTTCAACGCATTAATCACAAGCCCAATCCTACCAGCTTCAGCCGTTTGTCTGATGAACGTTTCCGCCATCGTCTCAAAGTTACGTGCTACGATATCAACGACGTTGGACAGACTTCCTGAAAATCGTGCCACAAACACGACAATTCATCTTGCCGTAACCCTCTCCGAGATTCGAAGGGACTCGAGAGTGTCCCTGATACTCGTAAAGGGCGATACGGTCAAAATTTGGTCAAGGGAAAACGCGTGTAAATCGGTGAAATCGTTTATTTAAAAAATAATTAAATTTCTTTTTCAAGTTCAATTAGTATAAAATTCAAGAAACAATATTCAGTTAGGCTTCCGCTTTTCCAAATCCGAATTGCCGGGCCTTACGCTTGACCCCTGCCATCAGATTTTGTACAGCCACCTTGTCCACCTTCTTCGCCGTAATATGTTTTAGTAAGTTTTGATCAGAAAGCCAGTTTGCCTTGAACTGCTGCTCGTCCTTAGCAGTTTTTTTGGTGTTCTTTAGGTTCGGTTGATAAAGCGAGTATTTCTTAGGGGGGGGGGTGGGGGGGGGGGGGGGGGTTGTGTGGTGGGACGGGGGGTGGGGGGGTGCCCTTTTTGTGGTTTTTTGAGTGGATGATTTTTTTTTTTCTACGTGATTTTCAGGATGGTGGGGGTTTTTTGCTTGTTTGGGGGGGGGGGGTGGGTTGATGTTTTTAATTAGGTGGTGTGGTGGGGGGGGGGGGGGGGGATGGGAATGTATTTTGTTTGAGGGGAGAAGGGGAAGGATTGGGGTGGGGTGGTTTTTTTTTTTTTGGAAGTGCTAAGAAGATCTGGCTAGTTGAAGAAATAAGATGCAAGCATAAGCAGTTGTCCGTTGTAGAAGAGCAATTGTACCCACTCCATATGCAGTTTCTACGTGAAACGGGGAACCACCCAACCACCGAAGTATGGGGGGATGGGGTGTGGGGAAGGAAAAAAGGAGGGGGGAAAAAATTCTTTGTGGTGTAAATAGAAATTTAGACAAACGAGTGTGCAAAATGAAACAGGGACACCTCCAAAAATTGCGCTCTCTCGAATGCTCCCAGGCACCTAGAAGAACAAGTCGTGCGCCCCGGACCATCGATAATTTTGTGGTGAACCTTTCCTCTACGCAATTCACACAGGCCGAGCATGATCTGCAAAACAAAGGGTTGAATTTTGCTGTTTCCCCCCAATGTGCCCCTCTTTCCGATATTGTCAGCAATATTGAAAGCGCCATCCAATATGACCAACAAGGATACAAATCGTCAATTCGCCACAACGTTAAGCAATGCTTTTCACGAACGGCAGGGAAAGAAAGGAAGACAGAGCGAAATAATTTCGATACTTGGTGTACGATTCGTTTATTAAAATCCCGTGATGTGATTTTCTCACGTGCGGATAAGGGCAATACAGTAGTGATCATGGACAGGGAAGATTATGATTCACGCGTACACGACATGATCAATACAGGTCCGTATGAGGAACATAAATTCAAGAACGGAAACCCTAAAGACCCTCTCAATTCGATGGTGGAAGAAGTAAACTTTGCTCGGCACAATGTAGCGCGTTTGATGGGTGATGAAAAACTCCAAAGAAAGTTTCACGTGCCAAATCCAAAAGTAGCATCACTGTATTGCCTACCGAAGATTCACAAAACACCAATTGGAATGCGGCCCATTTGCTCAAATATTTGCACACCCACCGAAAAAATGGCAGCGTGGCTAGTTGAAGAAATGAAAAAATACCCTGTATCTCATGGCAAAAGCGTGAAAAATTCGGTCGATCTCGTCCAGCAGCTAGAAGGGCTTAAGGTAAGACGTGGTGAGATTTTGGTATCGTTTGACGTTGCAGCACTATTTCCAAGCGTACCAATCGCCGATGCTCTTCGAAGCCTGCGTCGACATTTAGAACGCAGTCGAGCACCTCACTATCAAATTAAGGCGTATCTTCTTGTGGCGGAGGTTTGCATGAACCAGATTTTTTTCACATTTAGAGGAAAATTCTACAAGCAAACGTTTGGATTAAGCATGGGAAGCAAACTTTCACCTCTATTGGCGAACCTCTTTATGAGCGACTTCGAGGTAGACACTGAGAAGGAAATGTTTTTCCCCCGAGTTTGGTGGCGTTATGTTGATGATGTACTGGCACCGGTGAAAGAACGCTACCTAGATCAAACGATCAGGATGCTTAACTCACGTCACAGCTCAATTAAGTTCACGGTAGAAAAAGAAATTGACGGAAAATTACCTTTCCTGGATTTAATGATCACCAGGAAGGAGGACGACACGTTGAAATTTGGAATTTACCGTAAACCGACATCGACTGATAGGTACATTACATCCGACTCCAATCACTTTGGATCCCAAAAGCAAGCTGCTTTCCACTCCATGGCACACCGCCTATATAATATACCTATGGAGGAGCAAGAATTTACTGAAGAAAAAGAGCGTATCCACTAGGCAGCGGAGATGAATGGCTACGAGAAAGGGTTCACGGAAAAAATTCTACAACTACACAAACGAAAGCTACACATAAAAAACATCACCACACTTAAGCCAGAGAAAGAAAATGTACGAAGAATCAGCCTACCGTTCTATCCTAAAGTCACGAACCCAATAAAAAACATACTCAAACGGCAAGGAATACACATAGTTTACAAAAGCGAAAACACTTTACGCGACGTTCTATGCAATTTGAAGGACAAGGTTCCACCGGACGAAAATTCGGGGATTTACCAAATTCCCTGCCAGGACTGCTCCTCGGTATACATCGGACAAACCCGCCGCAAAGTAAAGGTTCGCTTAGAAGAACACAGAAACGCTGTTGATAAACAGAAACTGCTGGAATCAGCAGCAGCAGTACATGCGACGGGTTTGGACCATCATATTGACTGGAAAAATGCAAAATTAATTAAAACAGTAAGAAAACCATCACACCTAAACGCATGGGAATCGATGTTTATCTCCAACTCATCCGAACCGCTCATGAATGAAGACGATCCTCCCATCACATCATGTCTGTTGTGTCTGACAAAGCTGAGAATTCAGTAACCATCTCTTCTCTTCTGACGACTACGCAACAGCGTTCGAAGATTTGTGTAATCAGTCGGACATAGTCCCGTAGATGGGCAGCATCGCGCCCGAAACCGGTCGACCAAAAGGTAATTTTTTTAAATTGTAAGAACGATAAGTGTTGTGTCTTGTCTCGCGTCGCGTTTTGTTAGTGTCGTGTTGTTCTTACGTCAGCATAAAAATCATAATAATAAGTAAATACCTCCGATTTCATTATACCGGGCAAACGCATCTAAGGAGCATTTTTCCAAAGTTTAAGGAGCATTTCCTAAAAAAGAAGGGTGCATTTACCCTGCTGCCGTATTATTATTGTATCTGTATAAGAGGCTGATTACCCCTTTATGGGTATTTTTGGTACGTTGTCAGAAACAACTTCGTGTTAGTCCTTCAGAGAAGTTTATTTATTTATTTAATCATCTTAGCTCATTGGACTTATTGTCTTCATAAAAATCAGGTAAGTCCTTCAGAAAACTTCAGGGAAGTTCTTCAGAGAACTTCAGGGAAGTTCTTCTGTGAACTTCGGGAAAGTTTTTCAGAGAGCTTCAAGGAAGTTCTTCAGAAAGTTTCAGGGAAGCTCGACAAAGAACTACAGGGAAGTAATGCAGCGAACTTCAGGGAAATTCTGCAGAGAACTTCAGGGAAATTCTTTAGAGAACTTCAGGGAAGTTCTTTAGAGAACTTTAGAGAAATTCTTCAGAGTACTTCAGAGAAGTTCTTCTGAGATCTCCAAAGAAGTTCTTCAGAGAACTTCAGGAAAGTTTTTCAGCGAACTACATGCAGTTTTTATTCAGGAAACTTCAGGGCAGTGCTGCGAAGAACTTCATGGAAGTACTGTAGAGAACTTCAGGGTAGTTCCGCAGAGAACTCCAGGGAAGTTCTGCAGAGAACTTCAGGGAAGTTTAAGGGAAGTTTAAGGGAAGCAGCAGAATTCTGACAAGTGGAACTATTAAAAACAAAACAATTTCAAAATATTATGAAATATTAATGATTGCAAGACAACACCATTCTATTTCACCATGAAACACACTTGAAAAAACAGACTACCTAAACTAACGAACCAACCATTGATTTCAAATACCAAAACCGTCAAAAAACCGTTGCATATTCCGACAGGCCCACTTTCAATCACTTTGCATATATGTCACTTCGTATGAAGTTCACGAAGTGACATATATGCAAAGTGGTTGCCAGTTTGTAAAAATAAAAATTATTAGATTTTTTTGGTTTAAAAATCAAGAAAAAATAGTTGAGATCTGAAAAAATAGTTTTGTGCTAGTAAGAACGACCATCATCGATATAGATGAAAAAAACCATCTTTTTTTTTTTAAATTAAAACCCCTTATTTGAGAGAGCTACTTGTAGGTGGCCTCTTTCGTTCGCTATAACGTTGCCGTTCAGGTGCTCGTCGAAGAAATGCTTCCACCCTTCAATGATCAAATCTGTGGTCATGCTACAACCGATAGATGTTCTAGGTTTGCCAATAACTTTTTAGATTACAGGTCTTTATATCTACAAACAAAACCATCAATCGTTTGACAGTTAATGGATGCTGCATGGATTTATGGTGGTCCGAAGATCTTAGCTTAAAAATGTTTTCGGATGAAAAGTTGTTCTCTCTGGAATAAAGGTTTTCATGTCTTTCAGCAAAACTAGCAGTATTTTGATAGCTCATGGGTGTGATGTAAATTTATGGAAGTCCGGAGATCTTAGCATCAAAGTGTATTGGAGTGGACGATTGTTCAAGGTTATATACGATTAAGGTTAATTTATAGAATTCCGAAGATTTGAGATGAGAAGTAAATCTAGGTTATCCAAAAGCACTCTGGAATAGAGGTTTGATACCTCTAATTTGTAACATCAATCTTTTGAAAGTTTATGGGTATGATGTGAACTCATGGAGGTCCAATAATCTAAGCTGAAACACGATTTGAGGTGAAATATAGAACTCTTTGGAGTTGCTGTTTTCATACAGCCATTCCATAAAATACCGATATAGTGGGTTTCAGAATCTCATGAAAATAGGAATTTTTGTTCCTCATTACAAAATATTAGACACGTATTTTTTTTATTTTTGCATTAATGTAACCATTTCCATGTTAGGGCGGTTTCAAAGATCGATTTATTTTAGTTTTCCCGAAAATGACATTTAAAAGAAAAATCATAACTTTCGAGTCTCTGGTCCGGTTTCAAATGTTAAAACACCAAATGGAAGATAATTAAACATAATCTAAAGAAAAAATATGATGGCATTGAAAAATTTGAATTTTTGAGATTTATTTTTTAGAAGTTATCAAATTTTGGGTTTTTGCGACATACCCATATGCGACTTAACTATGATGTGTCATCATTTATTTATGGTGACTGTAACACAGTTATATTATCTACACTTATTTCAATTTCGGGTTCTAGTCTACCATGAATTTCCCAAAGTCTTTAATCAAATTTATAGGTTGCTGGTGGGTATCAGAGACTGTCACGGGGATGCCTAGAATTGTAATAAAAATTCATAGGGTATCAAATTGAGTATAAAGAAATTAAATTTAGAAGATGCATCTCTCACCTACAATGCGATACTGTATATCGATTTCCATTTGGACTTTGATAAGGCAATCTCATGGTTTTCAATCAATCATGTGTGAAGTTTGAAAGTAAACTCGGTTATTTGTTGAGGTTTTTAAATATTTTTATTATTACAGACATAACACAGGCTTAAGGAGCTCTCACAGTTTCACTGAATGTGCTTCTTCCGAGAAGGAAAATCGTTTGACAATAATATAATTTTCATTTTGTGGCCTAAAACTGTGATATGACTATGAGTTCCGGAAATTTGCTTCACATGTTTGTAGCGGGTTTTGGGTTTTCTTTCCATTGCTTTATAATCTGAGAATAATGAGCGGGGAGAATAAAAAAAAAGCATAGTGTACTTTGGAATCGGTCTTGGAAATTGCCCATATATTAAGCTCCTTTGCAGTTGTAATTTGACACCCCTGCTAACTTGATTTAGCAGCATTCCTATGTATTAAAGACTCCTCCCAAAGCATCACATGGACCTATACCGTGACATGTGGCAAACAAGTTCTACTCCGGATCTATATCAAACTCTTTTTTTTATGTGACATAGACTGTCATCTTATTTATGTACTGACTACCTGATCCACCAGAAAAAAAGTGAATTTTCTAAAGGCCCGATAATTTACATTTGATGGAGTTTACACAACTGACTAAGAATAAACAAACTGCAACGTTGTTGTTTATGGTAAACTCCGCGATTGCAGTGAAACTTAGTAAATTTTAAATCTGAAGTATGGCCATCCTTATGATAAATAGCAAAAGTAAATTTTTACATTTTTCAACTATTCCCTTGTTGTTCACGTATGAAATTATGTGGTAATAAGTCAGATAACTTGTCCAAAAAACCGCCTACGAATTCTTAAATTTCCAATTCTAATAAATTCACAATACAACGGTCAGCTTGACGCCATTTTTTTTTTGTAAGGATTCCACATTTCCATCGATCAGGATAGTAACCATTTCTCAACCCAAAGCTTGTGTTCCGTTGCAATATTTACACGTTTTCAACCAACACCGTTCCGTAGGGTTTGTATACTGAACTTTAAAAAACAAGTCTTGGTATGATTTCACAACAGTTGGAAGTGACTCTCTATCTAGAAGAGTTTTGAAAAATAATTTAACATTTTGGTGGTAAACACATACGCAAACAGTACGTGTACCACTCGCTCCTGCCATTAAGCAAAACTTAGGACGATTATTTGCAAAAATTGAAAAACCCAGTTTAATCGAGGGATATTGTTCTTTGAGAATGGTGCAAGCCTCTCTCAGATTACACAATACTAATCTTCGTAGAATATAAAACTTATCATCAACGTTTTTTGATGTAACATAGTCTCGTTTTCCCGGACAGAATAATAATCTGCCTAAGTAGTCTAGTCAAGCCTTTAACAGCTGAAGCAGAATATAAGCATGAATACATAATTATTATGTTTGTCACTATTTTGTGTGCCTGCACCATTTTTGCATTTGAGATGTCGTATTTTACGTGAAAGATCTTCTTAATTTAATTTAATTTAATACTCATTTTGATACCCTGCGCATCTTTATTTACAATTTTACGTATCCCTGTGACAGTTTATGATACCCAACAGCAATCCATACATTTGATTAAAGTCTTTGGGAACTCCATGGTAGTCTAGAATCTGATATTGAAATAAGTGTAGATAATATGACTGTGTTATTATTAATTATTTACATGGCATAACGTCACAATACTATAACATAGCCTGATACACAATATCCCTCCATAATGCCCGATTCGTGGCAGCTCCTCTCCAATCCCTTGGGCACCTTGTACCCCCTAGGTCTTGCTACACCTGGTCTGACCATCTTGCTCGTTGCGCCCCACGTCGTCTTGTACCAACCGGATTCCCGTCGAACACCATTTTTGCAGGATAGTTGCCCGGAATTCTCGCAACATGTCCTGCCCAGCGTATCCTTCCAGCTTTTGCCACCTTATGAATATAGTCCATCGCCGGCGAGTTGCGCGAGCTCATGGTTCATCCTTCGCCTCCATAGTCCGTCCTCCTGTACTCCACCAAAGCTGGTTCTTAGCACCCGTCGCTCAAGGGCTCCGAGTGCTCGCAGGTCTCCTTCAAGCATTGTCCCTGTCTCATGCCCGTAGAGAACAACCGGTCTTATTAGCGTTTTGTACGGGAGCTAAGTCTGCTTGACCGTAGTTGCTTGTGGAGCCCATAGTAGGCACGACTTCCACTGATAATCCGCCTCCGGATCTCACGGCTGTTATCGTTGTCCGCAGTAACCAGTGAACCGAGATAGACAAATTCATCGACTACCTCGAACTCATCGCCGTCGATCGTTACACTGCTGCCCAGTCGGGTTCTGTCGTGCTCGGTTCCACCTACCAGCATGTACTTCGTTTTGGACGTATTTATCTTCAACCCAATCTTCTCTGTTTCGCGCTTTAGTCTGGTGTACTGCTCTGCCATCGCCTCAAATGTTCTGCCGACAATATCCACGTCATCGGCAGAGCAGATAAATTGACCGGATCTGTTGAAAATCGTGCCTCTCAAGTCAAACGCCGCTCGTTGCATAGCACCTTCAAGAGCAATGTTGAACAGGAGGCAAGAGAGACCATCACCTTGACGAAGCCCCCTGCGGGATTCGAATGAACCCGATAATCCACCCGATATCCTCACACAGCACTGGGTTCCATCCATCGTAGCTTGAAAAGTCGGGTCAGCTTCCCCGGAAAGCTGTTCTCGTCCATGATCTTCCATAACTCATATCGGTTAATTGTATCATATGCGGCCAACTTGTCCGGGCCCAATTTACCAACTTGTCCGGGCCCATCTTGATAAGTTCTGCTCCGATTCCATCCCTTCCAACCGATTTATTGTTCTTAATCTCTTCCATCGCTGAATACCGCTGAATTACCGGGAAGACCGTAGAGTAGCTGAAGACTCTACGGGGTTGAGCTGCAAGCGACCCAGCGGGTCCACGGGTCGCGGATGGTGGGGTTCCATCAGATATGATGGACAGCTACTGAATACACGAATAAGTAGCCCCGGGCGAGCAGCGGGGATGTGGGGGGACTGAGCAGTTGTTGGACTCTGTTGAGTTTTTTTATCTCCAAAAACCCACAAATATCCGAAAGCAGCCCTGACAAAAGCGAGCCACCCCGCTTTTTAACAATAAGGGTAAATGTCCAAGCCTTCACCCATTTGAGCGTCTGTTCTTCATGTTACGGGCGGCTCAAAACAGCGCCTGTTCTCCATGTTAGGATCGGCTGAGTCACCGTCTTGTTAGTGCGCTAAGGACTCTAAATACAAAAGCCGAAAGTCTTGGTGGTGCTTGGGACAGTTGAACAGCAGCATCACAATGGTCCTCCTGCGAGATAGTGGGATTGGTTGTGGGCCTTGCGAGCCGACACCATTAAAAAGGGATTGCAACGAATAATACACAAGGAAGAAAATGACTTGTTACAGTTACCATAAATCAATGGAACCACTTGATAGTTTAGTCGCATATCGGTATGGCGCAAAAACCCAAAACTTGATAACTTAAAAAAAAAAATATTTCAAAAACGAAAAAAAAAACAGTCTCCTCTAATTTTTTGATATATTTTGAAAACAGTCTAAATTTTGAAGAATAAATATTAAATCGTATAGCGCCCTCTAGTCCGACAGCATGAAAATCGCAAAATTCAAATACAATCAATGTTCTACAATACAAAATTCCGTTCTTTCTATGCCATCATATTTTTTCTTTAAAGTATGTTTAATTATCTTCCATTAGGTATTGTAGCATTTAAAATCGGAAAAAAAGTTATGATTTTTTTCAAAAAAAAAAGTCATTTTCGGGAAAACTTAAAAAAATCGATTTTTGAAACCGCCCTAACATGAAAGGTGACCATGCAAATGCAAAAATAAAAAAAAAGATGTGTCTAATCTTTTATAAGCTACCAATTTTCACGAAATTCTGAGACCGACTATATCGGTATTTTATGGAATGGCTACGTAACAACAAGCGAAATCGTTTTGAGGGAGGTAGCTTATCAAATTTTCCGGTCCGTCTCTAGGCATCCTGCTATGAGGTACCAGGTGGATTGCCTGCCGATCTGCCAAATTTGGAAAACGTCTGCATTGAGTTATCTCAAATTATAATAATCCGTCAACTATATCACAAAGCATTGCGATTGGTTGAGCGCATTGGAGATCATGAAATCATTGAGTATACTATAGGATCAAGTCTCCCCCGGGTGGGGCTAAATCAATGAGCTTGGACATCAATAGAAGCAAAGTTGCCAAAAAGCACGAAATGCTTCTACGGACTCTTATTTTTACCAGGTCTCTCAATCGTGGTTTTGGATGGATCTTAGTTATAGCGTGGATTGTTCTTTATATTGTTTTATTTACTATTATATGACATTCAACTAAATGTACTATTCTGTAAATTTAATATTTCAATCTCAATTTCAGTGAGCGAGCTAAGGAGCTATAACCTTGGCAAATTATTGCCTGACTTTTGCATCAAATGCCTAAAGTCCATCCAAGGCAAAAAGAGCATAAACTAATCTTCTTAGCATCTAGGCTCCCAACGATAAAATACAAATAATCACATTATTTAACTCTACATGGAAGCTTTTGGTACGGGCGGTCCACGCTTTCTTCCTTCCTTTGATTCGAAGTAGTAAAGTGATTTCAGACACTCTTTCCACTCAATTTCTTGGAGTCCTCACTGTGGCTTGGCCGGTGACAAGAAAAATGATGCATTCAAGAAGTCGTCTTTTTCCAGGATGCTTGCAAGAATTGGCTACGTTAGTGTGAGATTGGATTTGATTAGATAACAACAAGCGAAATCGTCAATCTTCTGGTAGTTCATGGTTACGATATAAATTCAAGAATGTCTAAAGACCTGAGATTAAACAAGTATTGAGGTGAAAAATTATTCAAACTTACTCAAGAACATTTTAGAATAAAGGTCTTCCTATCTACAAGTGGGTCCTCCTTTCCGTGTGTTTCGTGTTAGTGCCTCTGCTACGGATCCCCGTTTTTTGGACCTTCATACAACGGAATTGTGAGGATTACTAGGTACAGTTTGACTTTGCCATTGGAAGGCACTGTACGTCATAGCAAGTCCTGCACTGGTGTTGTCTTCCTATCACTTACATCACATCCTTTCTTCAAGTGGATCCTCGCGTAAGTGTTCATTTTTATGGATATTTGCGAGGGAGTGCCTAACTTCTAGCTTGAACTTAAACCTATTGTGTGGCCCAAAATGTATATGACAGTTCAAATAAAAATCCACTTTCAAACATATTGAATACATAAAAGTCTAATTTGGGTAACTGTATTAGTTCATCAGAGTCACATACACAAATTCACGGATAATATATTTTCCGCATTTCCAGCATCTTGATACAAATCTGAAAACGTGACTTTGTTTTTGCAGTTTGCTCCTCCAATAACGAACAAAGTTATCAGGAACTTCGAATAAAAATCAATTCCATAAGTACAAGTCAGGAATCCTCGCGACTAATGGCTGATAACGAATGGAAACATTCGGCTATGGATCTATACTTCAGCAATGTTTCCTATCCGTGCAGTGTTTGAGTGTTCCATTTGCGAAATTATCTGATCAACAGTGTTAGCGCGGCGTCCAGGGGCTTCATTATGATGCCTCCCAAGCTGCGATGACAAGCAATGACCCCCACCATTGCATCATACTTTGGGGGGATGGGGCTCAAGTGATTGTCATACGACCTCAGGGATGCCAGATAATTTAAAAAAATAACTATTATGGATTTTTGAAAATTGTCCGATTAACGAAATAATAAAATACTATAAAATATTTATTTTGAGAGCTAGGTGATTTTTGTTTATTTGTGACACTTCACACCAGAAGGGTGCATTCGTGGAGAGCTATGTGAGGAATTGTTATTTCGCAAAGAAAGACAAACTGAAACCTCCTAATATATCCATAGTGATGTATTTCGAGATCCTAGGATAAACCATTTACTTTTTCTGTCAATTACGTATCTTTTACGAACTCTTACAAACGTTCTAAGATTTTTTTTTATGTTTGAAGGAGTTTTAGCTCTTTCAAATTTGCAAACATTCATAAAATCCTAATAGTTTTGAATAATTTCTTCAAACTTCCTGCAAGTAATGGATTAAGTAAATTGTTAAAAACATTTATGAGTTGATAAGCTTTTTGTTTTGATTTTCAGAATGATATCTACGACTACGTTTGAAAACTTTAGACCTTTCTTTGGAACGTATCATTATCGGTGTCTTCGTATCGCGTTAGGTTGCATGCACTCGACTCATACCATGAGTCTTGAAGTGCTGGCTGGCATGTTGCCACTCTCGGATCGGTTTACAGAATTATCTCTCCGGCTCCTCACCAGGTGTGAAGTTATGAACCCCCAGATAATCGAAAACTTTGAGAAGCTCCTTGAGTTGAATACTCAAACTCGCTTCATGATTTTGTTTCACTTATACATAGGATTCTAAGGATGTCAGCCCTTCACCGAATATTTTCAATTGTGGTTGCTTCTCTGACTACGGCCATTCGATTTATTTTGATCTATCCTGAAAGCAGGAACTTCTTGGAATTCCAGATCATCATCGTCTTATGATTACTCCGGTGATATTTGCTGCAAAGTTTGCCCAAGTTAATTCCACAAAACCGTTCTTCACTGTCGGATCATTGATAGAGGAGTCCGCAAGCTTTGGTATATCTAATGAAATGCATTGCGCCATACGAAAACTTCAAACTTCTTTTTCTGTTTATGTCGCTAAATAAGTGGAAATGCACTTTACGCTAGAAATTATTGCAACACTTTTGATTGAAACCCGATTCGATGGAAATTGTTTCCTTTCCAAAAAGTGCTTAGACCGACCCCCCCCCCCCCCCAAGTTGGCGCCTATGGCTTCATCGCATATGTTTGGCTCGAAAATCCAAAGTCCGCATGAAGATCGGGTTGCGCAATGCGTCCACAATTTAGACGCCTCCCCTTGTGTCGTGCCTCTAGAAGACAGCATAACGGCTGAACAGCTTTACTCAACGTTGAAGTCTACCAAAAACAGGATGGCTCCCGGGCAACAAAGCCTACGCATTATTGAGTGCAATCTTCAACTAATGCTTGGAACTTTACTATTTTCCGAGCATTTGGAAGATAGCCAAAATCATACCAATCCGCAAACCCAGGAAAGATCCAACATCGCCTTCAAGCTTCCTCTCAGAACTGAGCAAATTGTTTGAGAAACTTATCCTGAATCGTTTGCTCAAGTTTATCGAGGAACAGAACATTCTCCTTTCTGAACAGTTTGGGCTCGGAAAGGGGCATTCCACCACACACCAACTAGTATGGGTGATGAATAACATTCGAAGTAACAAAGCTGTATCCAAGTCCACAGCCACGTTAGACGTTGAAAAAGCGTTTGACAATGCCTGGCATGACGGGCTTGTATTCAAGCCTTGTATCTTCAACTTTCCTTTGCATCTTGTGAAAATCACCCGTAACTACCTTCAGCAAATGTCGTTTAGGGTATCGTTGAACGGTTGTCTTTCAGACACGTTTTCAATCCAGAAGTGCTGTAAGGAAGCCTGTTGGGCCCCGTGCTTCCGACATTTCTCGTCTTGATAAAGGATGCGTGTTTTTCCTGTTCGCAGATGATACCGCAATTACCGCCAAGGGAAGGGTGCCTCGTGAAATGACAAACAAACTTCAACAATGCCTTAACACCTTTGCTGATTATTCGAGGACATGGAAAATCAAGATGATTCCTCGAAAACACAAACAATAATGTTCATCCATAGGCAATCTGTCAAACTCAAACCAGCTCCCGCTTGTTCTGTGGTTATTGATGACACAGGGGTTGAGTGGTTTGCCGAGGTGACGTATCTAGGACTATTATTTGACGAAATACTTCTCTTCTGATCGCATGTTGGGAGAACGTTAGTTAAGTATTCCGCCTTAGTTAGGATATGACACTGAAGAAGTCTGCACATTGTAGACGAAATACGCGTATCTGTCAAGATAAGCAATAAAGGTAGTTGGAATTAAATGGAAATTACTAATCATTCTTCTCTTTTTCTAGTTGCTTAGTTAGGAGTTTATATTCGCTGATTAGTCGCAGATCCCGCCTCTCAGGGGTAAATAAATTGGCTGTCTACAAACAAATCATAGCACCTGCTATTTTCTATGCAACACCGGTGTGGGAATCATGTGCACAGACTCATAGGAACAAATTGCAAGTCGCGCTGAACAGAACGCTAAGTACCCTTGATCGCCCATTTGAGGCGAACATTCCAAAAATAGATTTGAATGTGAATTGCTGAAAATAGGAACAAATTTGTACAGAAATGCATCCTATCAGAACATGATCTGATAAACAATTTGTATAGAATAGGTTAGTTATGAATAGTACATTAGGTTAGTTGTAAGCTGTATATAGCAGTAATCCCAAGTAACAATTTTAGTTTTATTCCAGCAGTATAACACTTCTCCCGGCTTTGTTGATAAAACTACATTCAAAACTGTTTTGTCTACCAACACTTCCTATATGCTTCTTTAAAACCGAAATTTGTACAAAGTGGCTCACTCTATAGACGGTTGTGAAAACAATTTAATAAAATATTTATAAGACCATAAAGACTTTGAAAATGTTCTAGTGACCACTTCAATACCTTCATATAACCTATTGGCTGCCATGACAACCAGCATACGGCCAAATGGCCACAGCTGTGAAACTTAACTGTGATATCGTGGTTGGATTTTTGTTGTTCTGCTTTGTTCGGTTCTCTGCTCTTCTGATTCATTTAGCAGTAAATAATATCTGAGAAAAAAGGTCTGGTGTTGCGGAAATTTTGTTTGATAGCAATAGATCCAAAACAAATTGAGTTTTTTACAGCGTATCATGCTCCAAATCACATACACATTTTGTGGTGAATATTGGCACAATAAGAGCCTGATTGTGCCTCGAAAATTATGCGAGTTCACATAAACAAACACAAAGTTAAAACAAATATATGCGATAAAGTAATCATGAATTTCTTAAGAATTTAAGGAATTCAATAAGTTTATCTAATAAAATGCAGAAATTGGTCTCTGATCTGCAGTTCATTTGCATTACATTTAAAATTTGGTCCATTTATTCTTCCACATTTAAAATATTTGTTATATTTCAATATGGCGATTGGAAAAAAAAAATCACAATTCTGCCATAAAGCCAAGTTACCTGTTTTTTTTTTTTAAATTTTATTTGTCCACCAATTCACCCACACCAGAAAGCTCTAGTTACGAGCCCCCTGGTAGTGGACTCATCTAGACTAAACAAAATAAAGCATATAACATAAACAATAAAAAAATTCAAAAATTCAAAAATAAATAACTTGAATGGTGTGAGAAACAAGTGGTGACCATTGAAACAAAAGCTATCTAAACAAGAGATACCCAGAGGAACAAAGTTCTTTTTAAGGGATCCCATGAAACGATCAAATTGCTTAATTATACTAATAATAATATTGACAAGATATTTCTGGCAGTTGATACGGGTTTAGATCAAGAATACATTGATTTTGGATCTGTAAAACTGTTTAAATCTTATTTTAAGTAACGTTCTATTGATCAATTTCAAGTGCTGAGGAATTATGTTATAAACAGAAGGACCATAGAAAGATATTCGCATTCGACCAAGGCTACTGAATGCTCTAGATCTTGTTAAATTATTTGCGTATCGTGTGTTATGATCGTGATTTATAGCTGGTAGAACTAGGTTATGATGCATATATGGATTTTTTATAACATCATATATAAATAAACAGGTCTGTAGTTCACATAAGCCCCGTATTGGTAAAACGTTGTGCATGCGCAAGGTATAAAGTTGAAAGGTAGAATATAGCCGAGGTAATGAATAAATGATTTTCAAACATCTATTTTGCAAGACTTGTAACTTCTTCAGTTTAGATTTGCAGGCATGGCCCCAAGCAATAACCAGATATTGTAGGTATGAATGTATGCATCCAAAATAAAAATAAAGAAGTGAATTACGGGGAACAAACGGTTTGACACGGAACATTACACCACAAAGAGATGATATTTTTCTTTAGTATTTTACTCTATATGACTTCCCCATAGTATGGGATCCAATACTAAGCCAAGGTATTTGAATTAAGCCACTTTTTCGATTATTATGTCTCCAATAGATGGATTTAGATGAGAGGTGATTTTTTCCGCGGAGAATCGAATAACATATATTTAGTCTTCACCACATTTAAGGACAATAAGTTGTTGTTAAAAAACATCATAAGAACTAGTAAATCATCGTTCATGCCGGAAGTATCTTGACCTGGATAGAAAATTGCTGAATCATCAGCAAATATTCTAGGTATTCCCTTTAAAGGCAAGTTTTCGATATCATTTATGTAAATGAGGAATAGAAGAGGTCCTATATTACTGCCTTGAAGGACACCAATGTTAAATGTGCTAAAAGAACTCCGTGAATACTCGATGGCAACATACTGTTGCCTTTTTACTAAGTAACTTCGAATAATATCATTTGCAACACCACGAAATCCATAGTATTCTAGTTTTTGTAAAAGAATGTTATGGTTTAGTGTATCAAATGCTTTTTTTAAATCAAGAAAGAGGCCACCAACAACGCTCTTACTGTCAATACTCAAAAAAATTCAACTATAGCTGTAAGTGTACTACATCCTTTTCTAAAGCCGTGTTGAAATTTGTATAAAATTTAATGTTGATTCATAAAATTTAGTAATCTATTAACCAAAAGTATTTCAAAATTTTTACTGAAGATCGAAAGTGTAGAAATTGTTCGAAAATTACAAGGATCGGACGCGTCACCGGATTTGAAAACGCGAGTAACCTTAGCAATTTTAAAGCACTCAGGATAGGCACCTCGTTCTCGTATTAGATTGAAAAGGTGAGCAAGAATATTAGAAAACTTAGCAGCGTTACTTTTTATGGCACTAGCTGGGAAATTATCAGGACCGCTGCATTTTTTTTCGTTCAGGCCCATTATAATTTCAGTCACCTCATTCTCATTGGCAGGTTTCAGAAATATAGAGCGTTCCAATCTAGGAACCTTGTTCAAGGGATTTGCATTATCTTTCGAAATTTTTTCAGCAAGATTGATTCCTATTTGGGAAAAGAAACTATTAAATATT
The DNA here is from genome assembly GCA_024533555.2 of Aedes koreicus. Taxonomy (NCBI): domain Eukaryota; kingdom Metazoa; phylum Arthropoda; class Insecta; order Diptera; family Culicidae; genus Aedes; species Aedes koreicus. The sequence continues at coordinate 104,055 of JAHHFK020001021.1, forward strand.
TCACAAGCTTCTGATTTATTAAAAATCTTTAATCCATTATTCACAAGTTCTAATCGAGTCACAGGTTTCGAGTGTCCCATAATCTCATTAAGATTTTTCCACAATTTTGCATGGCTAGTACTGTCCAATAAATTTTGAAAATAGCAACATTTTCAATCTCTTTTTGGCATCATCCGTTCTCTTAGACAGATGTTTTAACAATTTTTTCAAATTGACATAAGCAGGATCATGTTTTACTTTTCTAAGTTATTTTTGTTTTAGTTTTATCCATTGCCATACGTTGTAGTTATGGACAGTGTTTAGTTTTAATATTTACTTGCTCCCTCTTAGTTTTTGTACATAGTGCTAATACATTATTGTAGTTACTTATTATAGTGGTGATTGAATCATTAACATCATCGGTACAAACGTAGTCATTCATAAAGGTTGCGAGAGATCATGTTATTTGCATTCTATCAACGATTTTTTCGGTGAGTTCCGTGTGTGTTTTAAGCCCTTTAATAATATTTTAAATGATGAAACTACTGACAAGTGATCACTTACTTCTGTATAAATAGTGTCATTTCTTAAATTTTCCAAATCCTCTTTGCTGCAAACAACGTGATCTAAGATATTTTTACTAATCGGACGAGTTGCAAAAGTATTTAAGCAAACATACAAACAAACAAACACGTTAAAACTACGTCGCAGCAAGGAGTTCGTACCAATCAGCGGCGTTGGTCTCTCGTCTACTTCATCCAAACACACCACCCTCATTCGTATCCAGTCTCATCGGGCGGATTTCGAGAATAATTGGAAATTCCATGTGCTTTCGAAGCTGACTTTGGAGTTGCCTAATCAAGACGTCGTTGTCTGCAGGTCCAGTTGGCCGTCTGATATTGTTCTGGCGGATCCAACCTTCAACAAACCAGGCTCCATCGACTTGATATTCGGCGTCGACATCTTCTATGACCTTCTCCGTAACGGACAGATTAAGCCTAGCTCCGGAACACCCGTTTTGCAGAACACCGCTTTGGGATGGGTGGTGTCCGGGACAAGTCAGACCCCTGTGTCTTCTCCGCAAGTCGCCAATGTCGCACACGTTTCGATCAACTCATCAATCAAGGATCAGCGGGCCTGATTTTGGGAGGTGGAGTCTTGCCGTTTCAAGAGTACCCTTTCCATCGAAGAAGCGGAGTGCAAGGAATACTTCAAACAAACGACGAGAAGAGATTCATCTGGTCGTTTCGTCGTCGCTCTTCCAACCAAACCGTCGGTTACCTCGCGGCTTGGAAACTCCAAAGATATTGCCGATCATCGGTTCTACTCGTTGGAACGCCGTCTCAACGCCAGTCCCGAACTGAAGGAAGCATACTCCACATTTATCCGAGAATATGAGCAGTTGGGACATATGAAGTTGATAGATGGCTCGCTGTCTACTGCAGGTCCCACCTACTATTTGCCGCACCATTGCATCGTTAGACCAGATAGCAGCAACACAAAGTTTCGCGTAGTCTACGATGCTTCAACTGATAGTGGTCCAACTCTCAACGACGCACTGTTGGTTGGCCCCGTCGTCCAAGATGATCTTCTGAGCCTTGTCCTTAGATTTTGCATACCACGATTCGTCATCATCGCTGATTTCGAAAAAAATTATCGGCAGTTTCTGGTAAGGGAGTCCGACCAATCGTTGCAACACATTCGATGGAGATATTCGTCATCACACCCCCTACAAATTTACATCTTCGGCTCTGTATCTCGCGACGAGATGTCTCAAACAGCTTTCTGAGGAGGGATCAGAGAGCCACCTAGCTGCCGCCGTTGTTCTTGGTCGTGACTTTTCAATGGATGACATTCTCACTGGAACCGATAGTGTCGAGGAGGGCCAAACACTCTGCCAGGAACTTATCGAACTCACAAATTCTGCAGGTTTGTTGCTCCACAAGTGGGCATCAAACAATTCGGATATTCTGGCAGTCGTTCCACCTGATCTCAGGGATAAACGTACCCTTTTCGAGCCTGATTCCACTGCCACTCCCATTAAAGCACTTGTTCTTCAATGGGACGCCTCGACGGATGTACTACAATTTCATGTGCTGAAGTTCAACACACAATTGCCGATTTGCAAGCAAACTGTCCTCTCGGATATTGCCCGCCTCTATGATCCTTTAGGCTTGGTCAGTCCAGTGCTGATTCGGGAAAAGTTGTTCCTGCAGGATCTATGGCGAGAAGGTTGTGAATGGAAGGAGGCGCTTACTGAATCTCGTCAACGTTTGTGGATAGAACTTCGCGACAGCTTATCTCATCTTCCAGGCATAAAAATCCCTCGCTGGGTCATAGGAACTACGGAAGTCGTATGCCGTGAGATTCATGGGTTTTCTGACGCATCGGAAAGAGCCTACGGAGCCTGCATCTACATCAGGGCAGTATCGTCCACTGGCGACATCCATGTTAATCTGCTCACCGCAAAATCTAAGTTTGCCCCGAAAGGAAAATCGAAAAATAGTGGAATCATCAGCCTCCCCCGTCTTGAGCTGTGCGGCGCTCTTCTATTGAGTCACCTATTCAAAAAGGTCGATTCAAGTTTGAAACTCAAGGCCAAAACTTTATTCTGGACATATTCGGAAATTACGCTATACCAATTAGCAGCCAACCCCTCACGATGGAAAACTTTTGTGGCTAACAGGTGTTCGGAAATCCAGCGCATTACCGTCGAAGGTATCTGGTCCCATGTAGCAGGTTCAGAAAATCCTGCAGATGTTATTTCGAGAGGAATGTCTCCTGCATAACTACGGGATAGCTCGGCCTGGTGGAAAGGCTCAGATTGGCTGCCACTACCGACTCGATTCTGGCCCCCACTCGGGTGCCCACGAAATAGAAGTTTCAGCTCAGATGAACTGGAAGAACGAGCTGTATCTTTTCCTGCTCAAATACAGCCAACAAACGAACTATTTTCGCACTACTCATCCTACATCAAGCTCGTCCGGACGGTAGCACTACTTCGACGATTTTCCCATAACGCGAAATCCATTCGTTTGACGGATCGTCGTATTGGGTTCCTGTCTACTACGGAGATCAACGAAGCGGGGCAGTCACTAGTGAAACTTGCTCAAACAGAATGATTCGCTCAGAATTTCGTGGAGATTAACCGGAATGATCAAGTCAAACCCAACTCTCGCTTAAACACACTCTGTCCGATTCTAGTAAATGGCATACTTCGCGTCGGTGGCCGGCTGCGTCACGCTCCGATCTTCTATGATCAACGACATCCTATGATTTTGCCGGACAAACATCGCCTCACGGAGCTTATAATGGTTCACTATCACCAAAAACTGCTGCACGCCGGTCCGCAACTCCTCAAAGCTGTCGTACGGGAACGTTTCTGGCCGCTTCGCATCAGAAATCTTGCTCGTCGAGTGGTTCATGCCTGCACCAGATGCTTTCGATTTAAACCTACGGTCTTAGAGCAGCTAATGGGAGAGCTACCTCAAGAGCGTGTTACACCAGCTTTTCCGTTCCTGCATACCGGAGTGGACTACTGTGAGCCGTTTTCTTGTCGACCTACTCGTAGGGCCACAGCTCTAAAGTGCTATGTAGCTGTGTTTGTCTGCCTGGTGACGAAGGCAGTCCACCTGGAGTGTGTCTCAGGCTTGGCCACCAACGCGTTCATCGCTGCCTTGCGCAGATTTGTTGCGCGTAAAGGCAAACCCACCCTGATTGAATGCGACAACACCCGTAACTTTCAAGGAGCCAAACGGGAGCTCCAAGAGTTGGCCCGACTATTTGAGTCCCAACATCATCAGGACCAAGTCTCTCGGGGCTGCTCGGAAGACGGCATCTCGTTCAAGTTCATCCCTCCCAGGTCCCCAAATTTTGGTGGACTCTGAGAGGCAGTCGTCAAGTCTATGAAGAACCACCTCCGCCGAACTGTGGGAAATGTGATTCTGTACCAAGAAGACTTTTTGGCTCTCCTTACACAAATAGAAGGCCTACTAAATTCTCGTCCGTTGCCACAGCTTACCCCGGATCCAAATGACCTCGAGGTGCTCACGCCAGGGCATTTCTTGGTCCTTCGATCGCTCACTGCCATTCCGGAGCCCAGCCTTGCCGCCTTACCAACCAACCGATTGGATCGATTCCAGCAAACCCAGGAGTATGTTTGTAGAATATGGCAGCACTGGCGGACCGAATATTTGTCCGGACTGCAACCTCAAACTCGGTGGACTCAACGGCGCAACAATATCGACGTCGGCACGTTGGTATTAGTAAAGGAGGAGAACCTGCCACCACTGAAGTGGAGCATCGGCTGTATCACGAACATCTACAGGGGAAACGACAATTGCATCCGTGTCGTTGATGTGCGGACGAAGGGCGGAGAGTATCAACGGGGCATCTCTAAAATCTGCGTGTTGCCCAATCAACCAGACAGCAGGAGAGCGCCGCTGCCCAGCAAGAAGGACAGTGAGAGCCTCTCATCGATCGCAGTGTATCACTGCGCAACACCGGAGGGTCGTATGACCCCCCGGCCATGTAAGTCGTTGTATAATATTGAATTGCAAAAAAAAAAACTAATAGAATTTTTCGTCAAACTGCGTCTACGATGTCGCCGCTTGCCCCTGCCAACTACCACGAGCGAGGTTCAAACTGGCTACGATTCGACGGCCTGTCGCTAACCTGACGCATCCACTATACGTCGGATAGACTTGTGGATTTGCAATGTGGAAAGCAAGGACCTTATAATGCAAGCCAAGCGAAAACCTGCTGCCGGACCATCCATCGAAGGAGGCCTCATACTTATCTCATCATCCACTCATCGAAGCTCGAAACATGCAACAACTCGGATCGGATCGGATTCACGCACAAGTACGCTCAGTAAAGGGTGTATTCGATAAAAATGGCACACAGAAAATCTTCTGTAACTTTTGAATCGTATGAGTAAAAAACCTAGAAATTTGAGTAGATCTTATCCATAGTGTATTATTTACATCTGCCAAGTTTCATAGTTATACATTCAGTAGTTCCAGTCATGTCGTCGAAACAAGAAATTGTCCGTGAGAAAATTTTGTGCACTCACAATCAAAATCCAGGGGCGTCCCACCGGTGGATTGCTAAAAGGCTTGGAATTGCAAATACAACTGTGTCTCGTGTAATAAGAACCTTTAAGGAGCGTCTGAGTGTTCAAAGGAAGGAAGGGAGTGGTCGTAAAAGTGGTCCAATGGACAGTAAAATGGCCAGGAAAGTCGTACAACAATTCAAGAACCGTCCAAACATGTCAATTCGAGATGTCGCTAAAAAGTCTAAGGTGTCAGTCGGTTTTGTGCAGAAAACCATGAAGCGTGCTGGGTTACATGTTTGCAAAGTGCAAAAAGCCTCAAACCGGAATGAAAAACAAAACATCACTGCGAAAACCCGCGCCCGGAAATTTTACACGAAGCTGCTCACCAAATCCGATTGCATCGTGATGGATGACGAAACATACGTCAAGGCCGACTTCCGTCAACTTCCTGGGCAAGAATATTTCGTTGCCAAGTCGAAGTTCGATGTTCCGGAGGATGTTCGAAAGAAGAAAGTATCGAAATTTGCAAAGAAGTTTCTAATCTGGCAGGCGATTTGCCGATGTGATGAAATAAGTGCTCCCTTCATCACTTCCGGAACAATAAACGGTGGGATTTACACGGAAGAGTGCCTTAAGAAGCGTCTCTTGCCATTCATTAAGAAGCACAAAGGATCAACTCTGTTTTGGCCTGATCTAGCATCCTGCCACTACGCTCGAAACGTATTGGAGTGGTACCGAGCCAACGGAGTCAATTTTGTGCCAAAGGATATGAACCCACCAAATTCACCGGAACTTCGTCCAATTGAAAAATTCTGGGCAATTATGAAAACGGAACTTCGCAAACATCCCAAAACTATAAAAACAGAGCTAGAATTGAAGAAAATTTGGGTAAAAACAACAAAAACACTGGGAAAATCGGTTGTACAAAATTTGATGGGTGGAGTGAAAAGGAAGGTGCGGGCATTCGGGATGGGAGACGAAATTGAATAAAACAAATGTTGTAAATCAAAACTCATTATTAGTTCTTCATTCCCTGAAAATTTCAAGAAAATCCGATAATCAGTTTAATTTTGATGAGTATATAAGTGTGTGCCATTTTTATCGAATACACCCTTTACTTCGATGCCATCGTTAATCCTCCGGTTACGGACCCGTGGAGTCCGGTTGCCTCCGCTCCAGTTAAGTGTTGTTTTTTTTTTTTTTGATTGTTTTAAAAAGCCGGCTATGTTTGTTTCCAATATATGATCCAGCCGAGGACGACGCAGCCTCGCAGCACGAGGAGAAGGATGAATGGGACTGATTCCGATCAAAGGCCAAGGTTATTATTTCTACACCGATCAGCTGATCGTCCGAATCTACTAGCCGAGTAGTCACATGGTCACGAACCCGAACCCGACGGGATACGACGTAGCACGTGGAGGATCTAGTAAGCAGCAGCACATCAGCGAACGCAGTCGAGGCGACAGAGAGGAGAAGAAGCAGCAGCAGCGTGATCATCCTACAAGAAGAAGAACGTTGGAGCATGACATCAGAAAATGATCAGAAAATTGATAAGTTAGAATAGCAAAGAACCTAAATTGAATTGATAGTTAAGAGATAAGGGTAGATGGATAACAGCGTACTTGACAGGCTTGAAGTTAATTAGGAATGTTAAAATTAGTTAGTTAAAATTTTCATTTTCACATTGGCCGGCATGTTCAGTAGTAACGTAATTTATGGACGATCGGAGCTACTCGAATTGTGTTATCAGTAGTCATCTCACCTTCTCTCATACAGTCCATTATCAGACCTTCGCAGCTTCCGATCATGTAGCCGATCTTTATCACCCATTATCACATTCACGTCGCCAACAAGGAAACGAGTCCGCGTATTTTGTACTGACAATATATTTTCAATGTGTTCATAAAATCGAATAAAGTCAAATAATGGCGGCCTGTACAGGCCAATCACTTCGTAATAAAATTCATTTTTATTTTAATTTCCACGTGTACAAGGTGAAATCCATTAACATTACGATATTCCCTAATTTTACAATTCAGTCCGACTTTGACATAAATGGCCAGGCCCCCTGAAGACGTCTCACGGCATGAAAAAAACAGAATCATAACCTGGTATTTTGTATAAAGCACAACTATTTGGTTTTAACCGCGTTTCACTAACAACTAACACATCAATTGGGACTTTAATATTATCTAAAAACAAAGGTATATTGTCAAACTTATGCAACACATTCATACTTCTTATGTTCCATTGGGCAATTCGGATTCGGATCCTCAATGCATTCAGTATAATTCAAGTTGAATTCATTAATACAATCATGATAAACATTTATTAAATCAGGCATTTCAACATAATATACTTAGTGAAAACAAAATAACAAAACTTCAATCAAATTATTTATTACTACTACTAATTTTGCCACACTTTCGTTTAGGCGAAGGAATATCTTTAATCGGCGATTTATTTTCATAACGGTTGATCTTCACAGTGACTACTTAAAAACTATTTGGTTATTTGGTGGCTTCCCTCAAAGCCAATTCGCCGTTTAATGCATTAACTTGAGGCAAAATCGTTTTAAAATTCAACTGACCATAATAAGAAAATATTAATGATTCCTTAAACGGCATTTCCAAACAGCATTTTATGAGTTCATAAAGTCGAAAGAAAACCTTTGATAGGAGTAAAAGGAATTTGAGAAAACGAGGTTTTGAGATCGTTTTAAACAAGCTGTGTAGGTTCTCATAAACCTGACTAAAACAAATACGAAACCTATTGGCACCTCTTGGTGTCATAATAAAACCAAATTGATTTCTAGTGGCTTCGACAAAACCTTAATAAAACTTAATAGAGCAGGATGGTTTTGGCAATGTTACTTGGGATACTTTTCAAATTTTATCAGTTTTTAATTTTTAAACTACCAAGGTGGTTAGTCTCGGAACAAGTCTTGTAGGACTAAAATACATTAATACTATTATCAAAATCAAAAACAAAAGCACCAAAGCTGAAAGAGAAAAATCTGTGTCAATTAAAAATTTCATGTATGGAACAACAAAATAACAAGCATTTGTCATCATCTGATTCAGTTTATTCTTGTAACGAACTTTGACAGCAACGATGAATCAACATTATCGAGACTGAAAACGTCGGTCAGGTCACGACACTGTCAAAGAGTAAGCTTTTTCTAGTGGGATTTAAAAGAAATTTCTCGCGTTCACTAGCGATAGTTTGATTAAGTGTTTCAGTTTTTTTTTTTTAATTTTAGATATATGAACAAGTGAAGTGTTGATTTAAATTGTCCTAGTTTGCCAATTACGATGTTTATAATAATATGCTCGTAAAAAAATTTAGTTTTATAAAAAAAAATTAGGATTCAAAATATGCTAGCTTCGTTTAATCAGTATTAGGTCTATTTGTATGATCAAATACCTGTATAAATACAGACCTGTCTGTATATCTGGCCCCCCTGCACGACCTGTTCAACAAACGGGACGACAACTAGCGACGTAGCAGGAGCAGAGATGAAAGCTTAATTTTCTCTTGTCACTCATCCACTTTGATAACGTCAGGCTGTGCGAACCCGTTTGTGTGTGTGTGTCAATTTATGCGTCTGAATACATATTACACAATCAGTTCCACCGAGGTGTCATGAATTTTAACAATGTTTCGTTTTAATGAGACACATATCGAAACGGTGGGAAATTGCTGCGGGCTTGACATTCCCGGGAAAGGTACACCCACTTCCATTCCTCGTTGACCCATTAATGGAAACCATTGGAACGCCTTCATCCCATAAAAACAGTGCAAATGAGTTTTCAAAATAACTGAAACACGTTTATTGCGGTTTTTATTGACAGATTTTACAGCTTTTTGTCAGATCATTTTGATTCAACCGCAAACGGGAAATTCCAGGGATTCAAGAATAATCTCTTTTTCCAAACGACATTCATCGATTGCAAATGGATTATGCATGAACGCTTTGCATTGCAATGAAGAGAAAACAAACGAATGCTCCTCACCCCGAACAATCCGATAAGAGTCCTTGCTCGGATCGAGCTTCAAATCGATTCTCTTCGATAAGCTAATTTGCATTCATCTCTTTATTTCAAGCTTTCGAAGAAGCGGAGACACATATCCTCACAAAGGCACACGCACGTCCGTATCGGGTGCTGTGCAGTCTTCGGAAGACAAAGCAGACGTAGCTCTTGACTGCTGTTATCATAACAGAATTTTCCTTGTGCTGTTGTCTCGGAAACGGAAGCAGTGGTTATTTTTGCTTCTCGAGTATTTTAGTATAATCCGGCTGAGAACGGTAAGAATTTGTTTTGAACGCAATCAATCAAGTCATCCGTGTGTGCATTTCATGAGAATGAGATTTGACTGTTTATGTTTTCAGCTTTTTGACTGCACGTGACACGTGTGGTGTTTTGTTTTTGAATTCTTTGTTGACAACAGTACAACTATTAATCTTGTTGCATTTTGTTTTGGATAACCTATAGCAAAAGGTCGAATGAACAGAGAATGCAAAGAATAGGAATCAAAGCCGCTAAAGTTCAAATAAATCATAATCAAGATTATGTTAAAAAGATTAAAGGTCAAAAGAAAAGAGGAGAAAGTGAAGTAATTAAGTTATAGTGAATCAAATGAGTTAGAAATCTGGATGAATAAAATATGTTAATCTTTTTAGTGGGAATAATTGCCATAGTGGTGTTGCCAAATAAAGCATACAACAAACCAGTAATCTTACGCTGTTCACTTCAATAGAAAAGACAAATCACAATTTGAGAAAGCTGTTGGGTAAATACAGCTGAAGAAACCTTATTTTTATTATGTTTTGAAATTGGATACATCTTCTCATCATCATGGGATCCCAGAAGTGAACAGCAATTTCTGGTATAGACTGTTCCAGAAAGTATAAGCACACTTTCAAAATAACAAAAAAGTCATGTTTTTTTTAGTTTTAATAATTTTATTTGGCAAATCATATTTGTATTTGTGTTTTACATGATATTTTACTCTCGTTTAATCAAAATATTTAATCATAGCCAAGACTCCTAACTTTTCCTCGAACATGACCCATTAGCTTCTGCACAGTGGTACTTCCACCATTTTGACCACTTTTGGCCAATCTTTTTTAAATTTTTGGATGTCGTCCGCTGGTTTTATGAATTTTCGAAGCTTTGCTTTGGTTAAAGCCCAAAAAGTCTCGATTGGCCGTGCCTCCGGGCAGTTCGGCGGATTCATGTCTTTCGGCACGAAACATACATTTTGACTTTTGTACCATTCTAAAGTGTCCTTTGCGTAATGACATGACGCCAAATCAGGCCAAAACACTACTTGACCTTCGTGCTGCCTGATCATTGGCAATAATCGCTTCTGGAGACATTCCTTAACGTATTTCTGAGTGTTCATCGTCTCCGTCGTTATGTACGGACTAGATGTTTTACCACACTCGCAAATTGCCTGCCAAACCATAACCTTCTTACCGAATTTTTCGGTAAAAATTGCCTTCTCCGTTTCGGGGTTGTCTTTGTCTTTGCTTACAGTATAGAATTGTGGTGCGGGAAGCGTTTTGTAATCTAGTTTTACATACGTTTCATCGTCCATTATTATACACCCAGAATTTCTAAACAATAACGATTCGTAGAGTTTGCGGGCCCGTGGTTTCACGGAGGCGGCCTGTTTTGGGTTCCTTTTGGGTTCTTTCTGCTTCCGGTATGTTTTTAGCCCAAGTCTTTCTTTGTCACGCATGACGTTACTCGACGAGGTCCCTAGTTTTTTCACAACATCCCGAACGGAAGTCGCTGGTTTTCGCTTGTAGGCATCCCTGATCTTTTTATCGATATCCGGACTACCAGGACCGGATTTCCGACCACTCTTCGGCGCATCTTCAAACGTACACTGTTCTCTATATTTTCGAATCGCAGATCGTACCGCTCCGACGCTTACACCCTCTTCCTTGGCCAATTTTCTCAAAAAGAGTCCGCTCACAGTGCACCATTTGTGCACGATACTTTTTCGTTGTTCCGGAGTAAGACCGCGCATTTTGATAGGTAACACAAAACTGAGCACTTTTTTGATGCTATGTCATTCAGAAATGTTCAAACAAAAGGACGCAGCCAAAACATGTTGAAATATTGCATTATATTCAAAGTGACCGTTAAAATAAGGTGTGTTTATACTTTCTGGAACAATAGTTAGAACCAAAGCTGTATCGATAGGTCCGATAGCGTTCGGCAGGCTGTGAAATAGAATAGAACAGGGCTGGTAGCGGGTTACTTTTTAGTGACTTTGTCACTATTTTGAGTCTAGTCACTAAAAAGTCACTATTTGCATACAAGAGTCACTAAAGTCACTATTTTACGGAAAATGGTCACTGAAGTCACTATTTTCGCACTGCCGATTCTAAAAAGTTTAAAAAAATCACATGTACCAATTGTACAATTGTCAACCAAATTAAGCAATCTGGCCATACTACATAAAAGTCGAGAAGTAAAAACTAGATGGCCTGGCGAACGCTGTCCCGCCTCTACCTCAATTGAACTTGTCAAATGCAGAGCGCTGGTCGGTCGCAGCACTCTAGATTAGCTTGAATGCAACGCACGTGGTCCCGTATTACATCATCTTTCATTATTTTTACAAGTTTCCAGCTATTTCATAATATTTTTTCATATTTCTATACAAATAAACCTAGTGAACCCCACGCCAAATCGAACGGGATAGGAGTGAAAATTTAAAACGTTTATCGAATATACAAATAAAATTTCCAATAAAAAAAACTGCATAAAAGAATCAAGAGATTTTTTATTTACACTCATTTTTTTCTCAAACATATTTTTTTCAAAAGTGGACTACTCTTTTGGTATCCAAATAGTCGAGAAAAGTGGGAACGAATTATAAATAAAATAAAGGACTTATTTTCGGTTATTCACTTAGTAATTCTGAATCTAGATTTGATTGTTCGTATCCTGACAGTCAAGCGAACGCAATTCGATCATAGGTGAAATCGGGATACAGTGCAATTCGACTATTTTATAAAAGTTTTATAATAATTTCAAAGTTCCAATATTAATACTCGTAAGCTAGAATTTTGTATTCATTGTAGGAAATTTCTGTGATAAATATTCTTAGTTTATGATACAGTAGATTCAAAAAAATCATAAATCATCAATTATTTAAGTTTATACTGACTTTGCTTGACTGCTGTTAAACCGAATATTGTTTGGTAAAGCTTGTAAAGTAGAGTTTGATCTAAAATTTTTTGTTAAAGTTTACAAGCTAATAATGAGCATTCTGATCTATTTTAATGATATTTTTTAAGGTTTCTTCTAGAGGGAAGAATCACTAATACATCAAATGTACGCTGATCTGGAAAGGTTGGTGCCAACCATCGTCGGTCGAGTTTGGAAGCCCAATGTGTGGCCTGCAAGTACTTGAGGGATCGAAGCAACCCGTGCTTCGAAAGTGTTGTGTTTTTCTTTTCCTGGGTCGTTTTCGCGAAATCCAACATTCAATTTAATTTGTGACATGAAATCAGAATAACGTGAAATTATATTATCATCGCAGTGCTGTAAACAATCATGTGTTTGGCAGCGAATCTTGTCCTATCTGTGTTGTATGTTTGTAGGATACCGGGTATCCGGAGTGTCCGGAGAGATTTTTTCGAGTCCTGGAGCGATGCTGAAAGTGAGTTTAGTAAACAGGTGCAAGCCGGTTGAGCCAAGAATGGCTACGGTGGAGGGAATTTTGATCAAACATTCGCCGGAGCAGGTGGATATTCTGAAGAAAATGAAAATGTAGCGACTGTGTTGATGGCTTAAGTTTGAGATACGATTCAATTTTCGTTCACCTGCAATGCCGTATGGGGCAAGCATGGCGGGTTTGGATAGGCATCATTTAGATACATTGGAAGAAGTAGAACGCCAACCAGTCGTACCCCGCAAAGGGTTTTCAGACAATTGACAGGTTGTTAGTGCTCTCAAAAACGCGGAGCAAAACAGGTAGTTGTTATCCTATTTGTCTCCTGAATTATATGAACTATATTAAATGATCACATCACTTATCAAGGTGAATCCTGATCCATCGTGCCCTACCATACTAACATAGAAAAACCTCCTTCCTGTGATCTTTATGGGGATGCAGAGGTAAACACGGTCCCTAAACAGCAAAGGTCACACTAATTTTCCTTCCCTATTCCCACCTGATTGCAAGGACGTGGCCGGCGCCGTTATTGATTATTAAAGAAATTGAGTCACTGAAACATGTACAGTGAGAATGGTCGGTTACTCCCAACCCCATTCAGTTGATTCATTGTGCAATTTCACTGATTCTGATCAGTCACGGGGTAGCAACTATTGATACGTGCAGTCAGTCAAGCTAAGCTAAGCTAAAGCTAAGCTAATGTGTAGCCTGCGAGTAAAGATTGGACTCGGAAAAAATGCGACACTTTGTTTTGAGTGTAACTTTTTATCGCGTGGGTAAAAATTAATGAAATTTTGGGTAATACTAGTTTAGGGTGTTATGGTTATGTGTGCAAGAACCTTTCAAGATGCTGAGAGTGTGTCAAGAAGCTTTCAAGATGCATTCGAAACAAGAAGAGCTACGACAGCAAATCTTGGGCGCGGTGATCGATAATCCTGGTCAGTCGCACAGATGGATCGGCAAAAGGCTTGGAATCCACCATTCCACCGTGTCCCGCGTTGTGAAGATGTTCCAGGAGACAAAGACCATCGAGCGGCGCGCTGGAAGCGGCCGAAAACTGAAAACGGAATACCCAGAGAAGGCGCGGAAGATAAGGCAGTACTTTAAGAATAACCCGAACCTTTCCACCCGAGACGGTGTCAAAAAGACCAATTCGTCGAAGTGGTTCGTCCAGCAGACCATGAAGCGGGCTGGACTACGTGTTTTTAAGGTCAGGAAGGCGCCAAACCGGACTGACAAGCAAAACATGGTGCCCAAATTGCGTGCGCGGAAGCTGTACCGTGAGTGGCTGGTCAAGGCGGACACCAAACAAATCCCCGGCCTCGAGTTTTTTGTCGGTACGTCCCGCATGAAGGTTCCGGAAAAGTTCCGAAAGAGAAAGATGGACAAATTTGCGAAGAAGTACCTGTTGTGGCTGGTGATCTGCGAGTGCGGACGGTACAGCAAGCCGTTCGTTACAACCGGCATCATAAACGGGCAGATTTATCGAGAGGAATGCTTGCAGAAGCGCTTGCTGCCCTTCCTCCGCTCTCACCATGGTCCCACGCTGTTCTGGCCGGATCTCGCTTCGTGCCATTACGCCAAGCCTGTAATGGATTGGTACGAAGCGAAGGGCGTTAATGTGGTCCCGAAGGAGGCGAACCCGCCAAATACACCAGAACTTCGTCCGATCGAAAAGTTTTGAGCGATAATGAAGAAGAAGTTGAAGAAAAGCGGAAAAACATTCACAACCGATGAAGCTTTGAAGAAAAACTGGGAGAAATTGTGTAAGGAAGATGGACAAAGCCTCGCCCAAGATCTCATGAGCAGTGTTAAGAGAAATGTACGAGCATTCAGCTTGGGGGAAGAAATCCAATAAATAAATTAAGCCAAAACATAGCTAATATATAGTTATTTAATCCCTGAAAATTTGAGAAGTTTTCGATGTAAAATGAATTTTTGGTGATCATTTTTGTGTGTCTCATTTTTTCCGAGTCCAGTCTTTACTTCACTTCCAGAGGACGTTTTCGACAATATTGAGAACTTGCTACCTGCCCTCTCAGGCCTATTTTATACAAGCAATTTGATGAATTCTGATTGCTTTGGTGCTCAATAACATAGAAATGATTGAAAACAGAAGGAAATATTTTTTTGTGTTGTGCTGGGACACTGCCCAAGAGATCAGAACTTTAGATGTATAATTGTTACAGTAGCTTTATCCGCTATACAATACTATGATATGTATTCAAATATGTATTATTCAATGAATGTCCTGGAAGACCAACTGACATTATGAGATAATCTTGGGATATTCTATGCTAAACAAACTAACCTTACTTTGTGTAGCCAATAAAGCTATTATTTTTATTATTATTATTATTAGTCAACATGTAAAGAAACAATTACAATTGTTACAATTGTAGACCTTAAATTTTATAGGACAGTTTGAATGAACTGAAACTAGCAAGGTTATCCTATGATGTCTGTGGACATTCATTGACTATGTTTGAGTATTTATCGTAGCTTTGTACAGCCCAAAAGGCTACGGTTACTACCGTATAGCTTAAGTTCTGAGCTCAAGATCAGTTTTTAAGAACCTCAACTCCCAATATATCTCATTATATCGGTTGACCTTCCAAAAGACTCACTTAATTTGGTCTTTTGTTACTTTGTTTAGTCCAAAAAGCTGGCGATTTTAAACTACAATTCAAAACTTAAAATTTTTAGCTGAAGAGTTTGGCTAACCTAGAACATCCGAAGATTATTTCAGAATGTCGGTTGTTCTTCCAAAATTATGTTCTGAATTCAAGGATAGTTTGGATGGGCTAAAACAAGTCATATTGCGTTATAATGTTTTTTGACTTTAAGAATATTAAGTGAATATGTTTGAATATTTAAATGTAATTTTGTTTTGCATCAATTTACTGTTACAACCGTAAATCTTAAGTTCTGAACGCCAAAACAGTTTGGATGACCTAGACCATCCCAAGATTATCTTCTTATGTATTTTTACGTTTGAAAATATTAACCAAATATACTTGAATACGCGACGTAACTTGGTATAGTTCAATTAGTGTTACTACCGTATATTTCAAGTAATGAACTTATGAAGGTATGATATCCCAAGTAACAATTTCAGTTCTATTCCAGCCGTATAGCACTCCTCCCGGCTTTGTTGATGACACTACATTCAAAACTGTTTTATCCACCAACACCTCCTCTATGCATCTTTAAAGCCGAAATGTGGCCGCCATCAAAACCAGCATAGGGCTGAATGGCCACAGCTGTCAAACTTCACGGCGATATCGTGGTTGGTTTTTGTTGTTTTGCTTTGTTGCTCTTCTGATTCATTCAACAGTAAATAATGGCTAAGAAACAAGTTCTACTGTTGCGGGAAATTATGTTTGATAGCAAAATATATAAAACAAATTGAGTTTTTTTTTATAGCGTATCATACTCCAAATCATATGCGCATTTAATTTTATGGTGAATATTGGCACGATAAGAGCTGAAAATTAATGCGCCTTGGAAATTATGCGAGTTTGCAACAACAAAAACAAAATTGAAAGAAATATATTCCGTAAATTAATCATGAAACTCCTGAAAATTGATGGAATTCAAAAAGGTTATCTGAACGAATACCGAAGTTTGTCTTAGATCTACAGTTCAATTGTATTACATTTAAAAATTGGTGTATTTATTTTTCCACATTTCAATTATTTCATATATTTCAATATGGCGATTGCAAGAAATCACAGTTTTGCCAAAAAGCCAATTTATCTTAGCAGGGGCAACTATAAAACTATCTGGTTGCTTGGTAGCTTTCCTCAATGCCAGTTAGCCGTTTAATGCATTTACTGGAGGCAAAATGGGTTTAAAATGCTTTTTCAACTGACCATAATAAGATAATATGAATGAGTCCTAAAACGGCATTTCAAAACAGCATTTTATGAGTTAATAAAGTCGAGATAAAACCTTTGATAGGAGTAAAAGGAATTTTAGAAGTCAAGGTTTTAAGATCGTTGTAAAGAAGCTGTGTAGGTTCTTATAAACCTGACTAAAATTTGAAACCTATTGGCATCTCTTGCTGCCATAATAAAGCCGAATTGATTTCTAGTGGCTTTCATAAGACTTTAATAAAACTTAATAAAGCTGGATGGTTTTGGCAATGTTACTTGGGATCCTTCATGGTGGTAGCCGTTTTCGGGGCACATGGGTGTGGCTCTACAAAAACCGACTTGTAACCACGGTGAAACTCGTTAGAACAATTTTTGACGGTCACCATACAAGGAGAAGAGTAACCGTACGGATAATGATGGCGTAGGGGAAAATGATAACTTCGATAGTGATGACGACTTTGAAGATGGCATCAATGTAACACTATTGCCATCTCCACCATCAAAAAAAGTAACCGGGGAAACTGAGGGGCAGTTCAATGTTACATTAAAGGGGGGAAAGGGAAAACGGGGGGGAAAAAACAGGGGGGGGGGAAAAAGACGCTTCAAAAAGCTAGTAGAAAGGGGGACGAGAAAATTAAAATAAAAGTGTAAACAACCGCGGCAAATTGCTCGTAATAACGGGGGAGCTCAAATACCACATCCAGTTAGTTCAGTGCAACATCGCACTGATGGGGCTCGACCAAGACACCCAGGATCTGCTAGAACTGGGGGTCAGGTCAACCCATCCTACAAAGATGTAGCCAACTATGTGAAGCTGGGTATTCTTCCTAAAGGATAACCAAACACTGAACTCACAACTGAGCAGTTGACTGCTACACAAAAAGCAATTCTGGCAAAAGTAGCTGGACAAAGGAAAGATCCACTGAAACCAAAGTTTGGCGACTGTGTGTTCAAGTCAGGTTATTTGGTCATTGTCTGTAAGAACCAGGAAACTGCAGACTGGTTAAAAGGCATCATATCCTCAATAACTCCCTGGTTGGGAGCAGAACTTACGGCGGTCGATGAAAAAGAAATCCCGAAATCCGAAATACTTATTGGCTTTTTCCCGTGGAGTGCAGAAGACAGTAATGGAGAGATTCTTGCACTAATAGAAAGCCAAAATGCTGGGCTGACTGTTGACGCATGGAGAATACTACAGCGTAACGTCATAAACCAGAAACATATTGAACTAGTGTTCACTGTGGATGGAACCTCATTAAACACCATCAAGAAGAGCGAATACACTCTTGATTTTAAATTCGGAAGTGCAAATCTTCGGAAAAAAATCCAAAGGAAGGATCAAAGTGTCGGTGGTGAAAGAACAGGGAAAAAGGATGTTTGTGGCTCTAATTTAACCCACGCAGGCACTGGGAATGACAAGATGGTAGTAGACCAGGTCGAAGAAATCCCAGGACCAAGTGGAGTTGAGAACGCAAAACAAAACATTACATCTACTGGTCACACTAAACACAAAACTGGCGAATCGAAGCCAAAATATCGAGATATTAAGATTGGTGGAAAAAACTCAATTGTGGGTAACCGCGAAACCAAACCTGGGGAGAACCTAAATCCCCAAGTAAGCGGCAAAAACTGCAACAATGATTAAAAAAATCAAATTCGTCCAAGTGAATCTCCATCACGCAAAGGGAGCAACAGCTGTACTCTGCAAAAGATTCACGGAGAGCATACTGGATATCGCCTTTATCCAGGAGCCATGGACAAATAACAGTAGGATATTGGGAATCCCTACAACTGCTGGTAAGTTAATTTACAATGAAGGGCAGCCATCACCGAGAGCTGCAATATTAGTAAATAGAGAAATAAAAATAGTTCCAATTACAGAGTATATAAAAAGAGACATCGCTGCTGTCATGATGGAGGTGCCAACAACTCACGGGACAACAGAAATATATGTTGCTTCAGCATACTTTCCAGGGGACCTTGACGATGTACCTCCACCAGAAGTTGCAGCGTTTGTTTCATACTGCAAGAAACAAAATAAGGCGTTTATAATTGGCTGTGATGCCAATGCTCATCACTCCATATGGGCCAGCACGGACATCAACAACAGAGGTGAGCATCTTTTAGATTATATATCGAAAAATGAAATAGATTTATGTAACAGAGGAGACGCTCCCACTTTTATAAATGCAATTAGACAGGAAGTCCTTGATCTGACGCTGTGTAGTCCGAAAATCTCTTCCAAAATTAAAAATTGGCATGTATCGCAAGAAGTATCGTTGTCAGATCACTTGCAAATATTATTTGACTATGAGGCTGATCAACAACTCATACAAACTATAAAAGATCCCAGAAAAACAAACTGGGAGCTTTATAACTCAAGGCTAGAAGTGAGCAAAGACTCCTTAACAAATGACTCGAACTCTTGTGAAGAACTTGAGGAAAATGCAAAGCAACTTTCAAACTTAATTCAACATGCTTTTAATCAAAGTTGTATCGCTAAGAAACGTTCCACAAATAGGAATGTACCATGGTGGAACAACAAGCTTCAGAAACTTCGTAAGAAAACCCGGAAGCTTTTTAACTGGGCTAAACGAACACAACAGTGGGAACAATACAGAGAATCCCTCACTAGTTATAATAAGGAAATACGGAGATCTAAAAGGATACACTGGAGGCATACATGTGAAAACATTGAAAGTACTCCAGCAACTGCCAGATTGCAGAAAATCCTCTCTAAAGATCACTCCAATGGGCTGGGCACTCTTAAAAACGAGGATGGTTCTTTTACTTCATCAGCAAGTGAAACTTTGGAATTGATGATGAAAACACACTTTCCATGTTCTATCATTAGTTCAAGTGAAGACCAAAGTATACTTGCACCAAAAGTTGGCCTTGATGAAACCAGGACGCATGTTCATTTAACAATGAATGGAACGACTGGAGTAGATAGAGCCAGGGTTGATGCTTGTTCTTTGGCCGATACAATTTTTACCGAAAGAAAAGTCGAATGGGCGATTGACTCTTTTGAACCCTTCAAATCACCTGGTAGGGATGGAATCTATCCTGTACTACTGCAGAAGGGAAAGTCAACTCTATTACCCATTCTAACAAAACTATTTCGGACAAGTTTAACATTAAGCTACCTTCCGACAGCGTGGCGACAAGTGCGTGTGACGTTTATTCCTAAGGCTAATAAAAAGGAAAAAAGTTCACCTAAATCCTATAGGCCCATAAGCTTATCGTCAATTATACTTAAAACAATGGAAAAAATTATTGATGAATACATAAAGTCAACATATTTACTTAAAACTCCTCTGAGTAAACATCAATTTGCTTATCAGGAAGGTAAATCATCGGTAACAGCGTTGCATGCGGTTGTTACTAAACTAGAAAAATCTTTTCAAGCTAAGGAAATCTCACTAGCTGCGTTCCTAGACATTGAAGGAGCATTTGATAATTCATCTCATAGTTCAATGGTTAAAGCAATGATGAAACTTGGTTTCGACAAATGTATTGTCGATTGGATTAACGAGATGTTATCAAATAGACAAATATCAGCAAACCTCGGAAGCTCATCCATCAGTATTAGAGCTGTAAAAGGGTGTCCACAAGGAGGCGTATTATCACCTTTATTGTGGTCTATAATAGTTGATGATCTCCTTAAAAATCTGAAAACCCTAGGGTTTGAAGTAGTTGGCTTCGCAGATGATATAGTCTTAATAGTACGCGGTAAATACGACTGTATCATTGCAAACAGAATGCAAAGTGCTTTAAATTATGTCTCTTCGTGGTGTGATAAGGAAGGCTTGAACATAAACCCTTCCAAAACTACTATTGTGCCATTTACAAAGAAGAGAAAATACTGTATTGAGAACTTAAGGTTGAAAGGCACACATTTGGTACTTTCAAATACAGTCAAATACCTTGGAGTATTTCTTGACAGCAAACTAAATTGGAACTTTCATTTAGAGCAGACAATCAACAGATCGACAAATGCTCTATGGATAGCCAAAAGAACATTTGGTAAGCAATGGGGACTAAGGCCAAAAATGATCCATTGGATTTATTCGGCAATTGTGAGACCCAAGATTACCTATGCTTCATTGGTCTGGTGGCCAAAAACAAAAGAAACTGTTGCACAAAGAAGGTTAGAAAAACTTCAAAGACTAGCAACTTGTTCAATTAGCGGTGCAATGAGAAGTACACCAACGAAGGCACTGGATGCACTACTTTTTATGTTGCCATTGCATCAATTCATACAGTTAGAAGCTGAAAAGAGCGCTCTAAGGATCAGAAGGTTTGCGAACCTTTTAGAAGGTGATCTAATAGGACATCTTAGCATTCTAAAAATTGTAAAATTTAATCCTTTAGTTATGAACAACGAAGATTGGATGGAAAAAAAATACAACTTTGATTGTTCATATCAAGTTATTGATCCTGGGCGTGATTCGTGGGCAAGAGGTGGCCCAAACCTCCGCCAAGGATCGATTGTTTTCTATACAGACGGTTCGAAAATGAACAATCAAGTGGGAGCTGGGGTAACTGGCCCAGGGATTAACCTTTCAATCCCAATGGGAAAGTGGCCAACTGTATTCCAAGCTGAAATTCAAGCAATTCTGGAATGTTCTGCTATATGCTTACGCAGAAACTATAGATATTCAAATGTATGCATTTTTTCGGATAGTCAAGCAGCTCTGAATGCTTTAAAGTCAGCAATATGCACGTCCAAACATGTTTGGGAATGTGTTCAATCACTTCGGAAATTGTCTTGTCGTAATCAAGTCAATTTGTACTGGGTTCCTGGTCATTCTGGAATTGATGGAAACGAGAAAGCCGATGAACTAGCAAGACTCGGATCGTCTCATCAGTTTGTAGGACCTGAACCCTTTTGTGGTGTATCTGCTTCTTCTCTTAGAATGGAGATGAAAGCCTGGGAATGCTTGAAAGTGGAGACAAACTGGAACAACACTTTCAAAGCTAGGCAATCAAAGCGGTTCATTACTCCAAACATTTCAATGACTCGCAAGTTACTAGATCTTACCAAAAAAGATCTAACAATATATACAGGCCTTATAACCGGTCACTGTCCGAGCCGTTATCACTTGAAGCTGATAGGAAAACTTCAAGATGATTCATGTCGATTCTGTAACATGGATAGAGAAGACTCGGAACACTTGTTATGCCACTGCCCGGCAATTTTCAATAATAGGCTGAAGTTCTTTAACAAAGGGCTACTAGAACCCCTTGAGATTTGGAGAACAAATCCCAGTACGGTAGTACACTTTATTCGGAGCGTTATACCGTCCTGGGACAATGCTTTAGGTCAGACTTTGACGATCACTTCTATCAATAGTGATGCGTCATGCTGAAAATAACTAAAGCAACAACAAAAAGGGGATATGTCACAATAGATCTAAAAATTGGTCGCAGTGACGAAAATACCCGACACGGAATAAAAAAACAACAAGCGATCAAAATATGAAATTTGCATAAATTGATTATTACTCATTGCAGTGTCAGTTGTCAACTTCAGCTCGCCCAATCCATTCAATCACTGATTGAGTGAGTACTTTAGCCTACCAGCACAAAAGCTCACTCATAGATGTATGAAGGGCCTCACCTGGACATGCTGCGGTGTCACACCGGACCGGGCGTTGAAGCAGCGATAAATCCAAAAGTAACAAAGGCGTGAAATTAATCGAATTACGCCATAATTTATAAATACTTTCACAGGCGATGATATGGGAACGTAGAATCCACGTTTGGAGTTCAAACCATAGACATGACGTTGATAATATCTCAAAGCACGTTAAAAACTAAAATGGAAACCTTGCTTTTGCCGGAGGGCTTTTCATTTATTATTCAAATTGCTTCATTCTCCTAATGGGCAACAAATTTCCACGGCCTTTATTTTAGTACCGACGCGTGCCAAATATACTCATTTTCACTGGTTATCTGCAAAAGTTTCCCCTTGCTCTTTCTTGATAGTTGGAGTCTGTGCAGAGTTACCCACTCGGTTGAAAATTTACAACCCCAAGCAATGCGTCGTCGTCGTCGTCGGCGGGGACGGTTTTTATCGGACATGATCTACTCCATGTTGTTGGTGATGCTGAACAGGGGGACCAACTTTTCACTTGTCACAACAAAGGGAGCTCTGCCTAGGATGGTGGTATGAGTAGAAATGTTTGTCAAACAACATTAAAATGCAAATTCCCGATCACAGTCTCGTTTCCTAGCCTCGGAGGTACTGTTTCAGATGATGGCTGGAACAAAAGTAAACATAAATGATGATTCAAACTTAATGTAGCTGCTTTATTGGCGTCGGTGAAGTTGGTCCGATTGGTATATTGAAGAAGTATTGCATTCGACCACAGAAGGACTTGAATTGTTATTTTATACTTCAGCTATCGATGGTGCGTGTGTTCAATCTAACACCTATTGGCCTGCATTGGTATTAGGGAAGAAATATGTTTACAACAATCCTTGCAGTGACCACTGAAAGTAACTTTGATTTGGGATCTAGAAAGTGATAGCTTTATTGCCCATTCCAGAATGTCTGGAGAGCCATGCCCATTCCGAGGTTACTGTCACACGCAATAAGCCCCGCATGTAAACATTTCCGATATTATTTGGATAAGGGTACTGAAACACACTTTCAGATTTGGACATTTACAATTTCCAAACCAGGCACGTATTAAGTTTTATTTGAAAATTGATTTATGTTATGTATTTTCAATCAGATAGGTCTCACCAAAAGCCGCCTCCAAAATTAAACTATATTGTTCAGTCGGAAAGATCAGAACAACATCGAACTTCAAAACGGTCTGTTTCTGGCAAATAAAACGGTAATAATAAGTATCAATTCACACCCGACAAAGCGAAAAAATACTCTTCCTTTATTTTCTGAAAAGAAAATTCCTCCGAAAATTCACCGGGAATGCACAATTTTTAGCCACACCAGTGTGCAAACTCCGTTCAGGAGCTCTTTGATACA
Source organism: Aedes koreicus (assembly GCA_024533555.2). NCBI lineage: Eukaryota > Metazoa > Arthropoda > Insecta > Diptera > Culicidae > Aedes > Aedes koreicus. The sequence continues at coordinate 127,663 of JAHHFK020001021.1, forward strand.
CTTTAATATCAATTTGGTGGAACAAGATAATTTCTCTATTTTCAACCCCCTCGAAGATCATCGTTGTCACCTTGTCGTAGGTGAGAGGGCTAATCTCATGCAAAAGGCCGTAACATGATCAGCAGTGATAGTATCACACTCTGCTTTCTCTAAAGTGCCACGTCGTAGTACGTTTATTTGAAGGCACTGAAAGAGGTGTGATACTACCGGATTTAGCCGCAATTCACTCTTAGACGAAGCTAGGAATAATCTACAAATACCTGATATCAAATAATTTAGGGAAACGACAAAAAGTGCACCGTTCATTTGCTTGACGATTTTTTCATTGTTGTTTATTCTCTAATTGTCATTGGTTATACATCAAATAAGCCTATACAGTTGGTTTCATTAATAATCTTATTGTTCGTTTCATTATCGAAAAGGGTGAGTATTTTGATCATGATTGAGAGCAACTAATAATGTGTCCTGATGTTTCAGGTGCAGAAAATTCCTATATTTATATATTATAATTTACATGTGCGTTCTATACGACAGCCGTGATCAAAGCACTAACTCAAACAACATATTATTTAGCTAGAGATCAGACCTTACGAACCGAACAAAGGTCATCGAAAAATGTTACTGAGGACAGATGCTGACAAAGAATTAAAGGCTAAGGTTTTATGAAAAGAGTAGGATGCGCAGGGTCCGCTTAGGGAGACGAGTAGCCTTGAGACCAAAGAACAATTCTTCTCTACATCGGTCAGCTTCGCTTTAATAGTCTCTTGAATTAAAGTCATAAATCAACAAGTTACACCACAAGTAAGTAAACTACTGATAATGAAATAAGTATTAGATTACCAAATTAGAAACATCCATCTTGTTCCGTTGAAAATAGGCAGCATAAAACATAAAATATGATCGATCTTTACATCGAAGAATATAAACAGATTTATCCTGGTCACTTTATTACACCTGCTTGTTAGTAGAATAACGATAACTGTATTAAGCGGAATATATAAAGTTTTTAAAGTTTGATTCGGAAGGTCATAGGATAGGGTCGATAGGCAGTAAAAACCATCAATCTCTCGTTCCTTTTTCCATCTCTCACGAGAATTTCCTTTACTATGACTTTCCCCTATCTTCAACAGCCTCGTACTATCCGGTATCTTAAGCAGGATTCACTTGACCCCTGTGGTTATCATTCTGTGATACCAAATCTATACTTCTACCCTGGTACAGTATGGAAAGTGATTTTCATCGCTGGAGAGTTGGCCCTATGACCTCCTTCTGTGCATGAAAATGAAAACGAAAAATGGTTTTAACCTCATTGAAATTAGCCATAAAGAAAAAACTCGAGCACTCGACATTGAAGAAGCTTGTAAGTCGCAGACGATATAGGTCTATCTGTCAGAGAATAAGCTTTTTCTAGTGGAATGTAAAGGACTTTACTCGTACTCATGCAAGTGAAGTGTTAATATAAATTTTCCTAGTTTTCCAATTGCGTACTCTCATGAAAGTGTTTTTTTTTAAGTGAAGTTACAAGGAAAAAGTTTGTAGACCATAACATTAACTTATGAAGGTCTGTGATTGTTATCACAAATACAGGGTGTCCGAATATTATCCGTACAACACAATGGTGTTAAAACTATCCTTTATTGTTGGATTAAAGATTAATACGTATTGCTTGTTATAGCAATATGACAACTTGTGACAATTACAAGTCTCATTTGTTCATTTCAAAATGGCCGCCTTGTGCAAGTTCATAGATGATGTATCATTTTTCCACCGTACTGTCAGAACCTAGAATCGATAGCAACGTTAAAAAAAAGCATGCTAAATTTGTTATTAGAGAGTCAATTATTTCAATTGTAAATCCACTCAATTAAGACGAAGCAGATGTTTGCATGTGTGTCAACCGTGCTTTTGCATTTAATGCGTTTTATTTGCTAGTTTTCTACCACAAACACATTTGGCTCTGTGAAGTTGATTCGATTGAGCCTGTACAAATAAATGAATTCATAAAAAAAATACCACAAACACAATTTTCTGTAGCTCAAAAACGTGTTTTCTGGTTTTCTGAATTATGGCTGACCCACATTTGATACGTTGCGGATGCGTTTGCGTGGATTTGACAGTTTTCTGTCAAATTTACCTCACCTGAACGCAAACGTATCTATTGTGGGCAAGCCTTTAGAATTGCCGTCTTAAATATATTACTTTTTTTTAGAGGTTTTGGCTTCTTTCAAACATGAGCTATCCTTTACAATTATATTTATCAGCTGATCTACTTGTTTATTTTGCTTCTTTATTTTATTGTTAGCACTTTCTTCGTTTCACCGAATCACTATAGATTTCTTCTTCTTCTTCTTAACATAAGTCTTTGAGTTGTGTTGTTAATGTTTGTTTTGATGTTTTTATTCTTCATTCGATATAGATTCCGTGTTTCTCTTGAAGTAAATTATTCCGGAGAATGTTTAGCAGGTTGTTATATTTTTTAGTATTAGTCTTTCTGTGTAGTCTCTAAGTTATGGAACCCATGCTAATTCATCTTCAATGGCACTCAACAATCAACAAACATATTCAATTATTAAGTTTTTCAACTGGGATTTTTAAAACGACCAAATCTACTAGTGAGTATCATACCGTTACCCTTAATCTTCCTAGCAGCACACTTGTTGCAAATTGATTGAATCAGCTTCAATTTGACTCAATTAGGTCACAATAAAGTTGCTTTACTAATTATGACAGCTTGGTGTTGCTTGAGCTATCTCTTTCTCTGTTTCGGCTCGAAATGGTCAACTTCACCACTACCGTGTATGCTGGATCTGACGTCCCTTGTAATTTCATGATGATGTGTAGTGATATAATTAGGAGCGCAAATCCTCTGACAAGTTATTTTTATCTTTCACCGCCGTATTTATATTCCTAGACATTCTTCTCTTTTCAGAGAGCGAGTAGTGGCGCTATAACCATAAGCCATATAGGGCTAGGGCTATAGTTAATGCTTAAGTCCCAACCGTTGGAAACGAAATGGAGCATCACTTAACCTTCTTAGACTAGATGCTCCCAACGACCATTTTAAATAAAGTTTTGTTCTGTACACAAAACAGGGCATTCTGTTTAACTATACTCTCCGACTATTCTTTTCCATTTTCCTTTGATAACTACTGAAGGCTACGTATATTTCCCGTTTCTTCTTAAGGCGAATATCAAATCCTCTCTATATCCAACGGTTACATGGACGTAGCCAGGTGAGCGATCGAGGAGTGTCTTCGTGGAGATTATTGCGTGAAAAAACTTATCAGCAACTGCATACGTTTCATGGTGACATGCAATGTCTCCAACGAATTATTCCTCATCGTAGCTCCATCCACGAGGTGTGCAAACGTCAATGCTTATGCTAATGCTAATGCTAAAACAAGATTATTTCTCTATATTCAAATAAAATTTTATGCTTAACGACTGTTTCAAAAAGTATAAGCACACTCTATTTTAACGGTCACTTTGAATATAATGAAATATTTCAACATGTTTTGGCTGCGTCCTTTTGTTTGCACATTTCTGAATGACATAGCATCAAAAAAGTGCTCAGTTTTGTGTTACCTATCAAAATGCGCGGTCTTACTCCGGAACAACGAAAAAGTATCGTGCACAAATGGTGCACTGTGAGCGGACTCTCCTTGAGAAAATTGGCCAAGGAAGAGGGTGTATGCGTCGGAGCGGTACGATCTGCGATTCGAAAATATAGAGAACAGTGTACGTTTGAAGATGCGCCGAAGAGTGGTCGGAAATCCGGTCCTGGTAGTCCGGATATCGATAAAAAGATCAGGGATGCCTACAAGCAAAAACCAGCGACTTCCGTTCGGGATGTTGCGAAAAAACTAGGGACCTCGTCGAGTAACGTCATGCGTGCCAAAAAAAGACTTGGGCTAAAAACATACCGGAAGCAGAAAGAACCCAAAAGGAACCCAAAACAGGCCGCGTCCGTGAAACCACGGGCCCGCAAACTCTACGATTCGTTATTGTGTAGAAATTCTGGGTGTATAATAATGGACGATGAAACGTATGTGAAACTAGATTACAAAACGCTTTCCGGACCACAATTCTATACTGTAAGCGAAGACAAAGACATCCCCGAAACGGAGAAGGCAATTTTTATCGAAAAATTCGGTAAGAAGGTTATGGTTTGGCAGGCAATATGCGAGTGTGGTAAAACATCTAGTCCGTACATCACAACGGAGACGATGAACACTCAGAAATACGTTAAGGAATGTCTCCAGAAGCGATTATTGCCGATGATCAGGCAGCACGAAGGTCAAGTAGTGTTTTGGCCTGATTTGGCGTCATGTCATTACGCAAAGGACACTTTAGAATGGTACAAAAGTCAAAATGTATGTTTCGTGCCGAAAGACATGAATCCGCCGAACTGCCCGGAGGCACGGCCAATCGAGACTTTTGGGCTTTAACCAAAGCAAAGCTTCGAAAATTCATAAAACCAGCGGACGACATCCAAAAATTTAAAAAAGATTGGCCAAAAGTAGTCAAAATGGTGGGAAGTACCACTGTGCAGAAGCTAATGGGTCATGTTCGAGGAAAAGTTAGGAGTCTTGGCTATGATTAAATATTTGGATTAAACGAGAGTAAAATATCATGTAAAACACAAATACAAATATGATTTGCCAAATAAAATTATTAAAACTTAAAAAAACATGACTTTTTTATTATTTTGAAAGTGTGCTTATACTTTCTGGAACAGTCTATACGTAGTCGATGGTACACCAACCTATAAAATTTGCTTCTCAGAACAGAAATAAATCAAACAAAATAATAATATTAAACAATAATATGAAATAATAAAATAAATAAATATATTATAGTTAAGTGTCATCAAATTTCAGACAAGCACTTAAAACAGTATTGTTTGGTTTTTGATTGGTAGACTAATCTATCCCATTATTGATTATTGCACAAATTGGGCCTAAAGGTCTCGGAATTTGTTAAAACTTTGTCCACGCATAGAGTTTCTGGATGAATACACGATTTTTGTAAATCAGGGTTGCCAGTTTTCCCAGGAAACTCAAATTGAAGGTTTTGATTTTCCGGAACATCAGCTATTTCAAGATATCGTAATTTAAAAATGGAGCATCGTTCAACACACATTTTTTCTCAAATTTTAAGACAATTTGCTAAAAAATTGGAAAAAAATAATCCGAAAATACATTCCCTCAAAAAATTCACGGTGGAGGACAACTACAAGGAAAAACTGAAAAAATGGAAGATTTCTAAAAAACAATTTTTCTTGTTAACTTATTATTAAGCTCAATTTTTTGGCGTAGGGCTACGTCTTTATTTTTAGTACAGGGGTAAACGTTGCGAGTGCGGAAATTTGGAGCTTCACAAAATATGCTTAAGTTTTTTACGTTAATAACTAATTCTTTTCATGACCGATTTTCAAAATCTTTGCAACAAGCTATTTGGAATATTTCCACGCATCAGTTTTAATATTAAAATTGATTGATTTTCAACATTAAGCTTTTGAAAATAACATTAATAAAGGATGATGTCTTATAATGTCGATTTTTTAGAGTAAATTCACCCAATGCACAGTATAATCCTATCACAGACATCATATTTTAGTAAGGCACGTCTCCTTGGGAGCCATGAATGAAAGAACACATCGGTCAATAAGTCCCAGGCCTAACTACTAGATGACGCCACTAATAAAATATCCATATGGTTTTCCGAAAGTTTCAACTATCAAAAGATTACTGTCAAAATTTCATGACGTTCCGTTTATTATTCATCGAGTCACAGTGGTTTAAGTGATGCTACTTTTGTGATTCTTAAAAACGATGGATTCAAAGCCATTTCGTGTGTTGATATATCATTGCTTTTTGATGGGAAAAAACACCGTTCAAGCGCAAGCTTGGCTTGAAAAATGTTATCCAGACTCTGCCCCATCGCAAACGACCATCAAACGATGGTTTGCCAATTACAAACGTGGTCGTACGGACACCGATGATGCAGAACGCCCTGGTCGGCCAAATGAGGCAGTTATTCCAAATGGCTGCCGCGTTTGCTCACACCAGAGGAAAAACAACAACGAGTCGATGATTCAAAGAGCGGTTTGGAGATGTTCACGCGAAATAAGAAGGAGTTTTTGTGTCGATACATCACAATGGATGAAACATGGATACACCACTTCACTCCGGAATCAAATCGGCAGTCTGCTGAGTGGCGTGCAGACGGAGAAAGCCGTCCAAAGCGTCCAAAGGCTCAAACATCGGCTGGGAAGGTAATGGCCCCTGTGTTTAGGGATGCGCATGGAATTTTATTCATTGACTACTTGGAGCATGGAAAAACAATCAACAGCAACTGTTATATCGGTTTGTTGGATCGTTTGAAGGCCGAAATCACCCAGAAGAGGCCTCATTCGAAGAAGAAAAAGGTCCTCTTTCACCATGACAATGCACGGTGTCACAAGTCAATGGGTTTCGAATTGCTACCGCACGCACCGTATTCTCCAAATCTGGCCACAGCGACTACTGGCTCTTCGCAGAACTCCAAAAGATGCTCGGTGGAAAGAGATTTGGCTTAGATGAGGAAGTGATTGCTTAAACTGAAGCATATTTTGAAGGTCTCGATAAACCGTTCTACACCGGTGGTATCGAAAAGCTAGAGAAACGTTGGAATAATTGTATCACTCTAAAAGAAGATTATATTGAAGAATAAAAAACGAATTTTAGCAACAAAAGGTTCTTTGCCTGCTTAGGCCCGGGACTTATTGACCGATGTGTTATAAGGGGTACACCTTCGCATTTTGATTTAGTTTTTCGGCCGTCGTGGAGCTGTGCAGAGCAAGATCTGCTGTAGGAACGCAATTGGCGGTAGCAAGCACCCTGGAGGGTACACGGGCGAGCAGTCGTTGTCCAGATAGGCTTTGGTGCAGTTGGCTATTGTTGTCGATGCTTCCGTCAACCTCGCTGCGAGAAACATGGCTGCTGAAGCCTACGAGTTGGCGGGAAATGCTGCCCGTGACAACAACGAGACAAGAATCATCCCACGTCACCTGCAGATGGCCACTCGCAACGACGAGGAGCTGAACCAATAAGATCGAGAAGAAAGCCCAAGTTCAATCGCGAACCATGTTTCTCCGCCGTCAAATAAATCCGTCCTTTTCAGGACTACCAAATCAGTTTGTTTGGTTGAATTTTTATGTGTTTTTTGAAATTTCCATCACCGTGCACCGGCTGAACATGGCATTGCTTTAAACGCCGCGTGCCGGAATAAATGACAAAGCGCACTGAACAACCCACGAACAAAATTCTATTCTAAAACGCAATAAGGATAATGATCTCCAGGAGGATCATATCAAAAGGATGTGTTCTTCTGGGGCATTTCCACTCCACCACCTCAGAAGGCAAACAGCTCCAGCAGCAAGGTTCGGAAGAAGAAAACGTATAGCACCACATCTACCGGGTGCTGAAGCATTTTGATGATGATGATGATTATTATGAATACTACCATCTATTGTAGCAAGGTCCATAGCAGCGAAATAATCTGACAAACGATTTGATAAGGATTCTATTATTGTTTGTAATCATCAAGCTCCTGTATGAAGGGCCAAAAACGTTTCGGCGGGCCCTTAAGCAGAGACACTTACGCAAAACCAGCGAATATAGGGAAAAGAATCTCCTTCCAAAAGCAAGTTCACATTCACAGCACTAGAATCGAGCCCTCGATTGGCAGAATAAATCCAATAGATGGGGTCAAAGAGCCCGCCCTCGTTCCGCGAAATGTTAACAATAGAGAGAAGGCAGTCCCATGCTCCCTATCCAAGTCTTTTCACTTGGGTGCCCTGATGGTCCCTCCCTTTCCCCGTTATATGTTATTTAATATATAATATATTTTGTACACAATAAATTAAGATAACATTATAGACAAAAATGCTAATTTATTCAAATTTCTTGAACAGGAACAAGTCAGCATATGGCCCACAATGGAATAGAAATAGTTTCTAGGAACTATTCCAAAGATTTTGACATCCATTCCTGGAAATTCAATAGATGTTCCGAAATTGCCAAAGTCCCCCCCTTCGGCCCCCTTGCTATTATACGAAATGTTTTTATTTGCTTCCAAAATAAAAAGAATGATGGTATAGAGGAGGAATATAATAAGTAAGTGAGATGGGAAATTTGATTGTTAACTTTAATTAAGATGTCACTGAATTTCAGCTTCTTGTTTTAAAATAAACTATGAAATTTTGTATTGTAAAACATGTAAAGGTACCCGGGTACCCTGTCGATCACATAAGGGTTAAATATACAGGGGATGGACAAAATGATCGGGACAGGCCAATTTTGCAACTCAACTTTGAAGTGCTCTAACTTCATGAAATATTATTCGATTTAATTTCGCCAAAAACAATTCGACTGGAAAATTAATGCAATGTTATGTCTTGGTAACATAATTAGCCATGGCCCCCGGACAGCGGAGTTGTTCCGGGTTTTCGGAGAGGCCATCTCAAATGTTGAACTTGTGATGAGATTTTGTACAAGATGCCATTGTAAAACTTTTTTGTTAGTAAACACACAAAAAAAACAAAATATTTAACAAGCGAATGAAATATTTATTACAAGAATCGGCCCTAAATTAACCAAGATATGGCCATTTCCGTGCAACAGGTTCTGATAAAGGGTCCTGGATGCGGTTAACTCCTTATTTTACTCAAAACATGTCATGTGACACCTCTTTCTTCTAGGTTTTTCATCAAAAACCATATTATAAACTTAAAGTGGATCCTTGACCATATTGGCCACTCCCGGAACCACCGGAACGTTCCCGCAGGAACATGTAGTAGGGACCAGTTAGGCATTTATCCCAAAACATGCCGTGTGGCAGCTCTATCTTCATGATTTTTCATAAATATGATATTGCTAAACTTCAGAAGGCCATTGGATACATTGGCCTCTCTCGGAACCACCGGAACGTCCCAAGGGAAACCTGAAGTAGAGGCCATTTACAATTTTACTCCAAAACAATCCCTTATCAGTCTTGGAGAAAATGATCATGTGGAAATCGCATCCCTTGATATATCAAAAGCCTACGACTCAACATATAGACTCGAAATACCACGCACATTGGCAGGTTGGAGAATTTGAGGACGAATGATGAATATGTTATTCAGTTTCCTTAGGGATATGTATTTTCAAGTAGCTGCCAACAACTCACTCTCAAGTATCCGAAAAGCAGAAAACGGAGTGCCTCAAGGTCCAATTTTATCGGTAACTCTATTCCTCGTGGCTATGCAACCCATTTTTGACACCATTTCAACTGAAGTAGAAATTCTCCTGTACGCAGACTATGTAATTCTAATTGCTAGAGGAACCAATCATGGAACAATTCGTAGAGCACTTAGAAAAGCAGTATAAGCAGCGGTTGAGTGGGCAACTAGCGCTGGCTTTGCCATCGCTCCAAATGAATCCAAACTCTTACATACACTGATAGGCAAAATAAAGTGCCCACCTCATCGTTTTTTCAATTTCTCTCATTTACTTGGTTCAAATTAAAGTAAACACACTGTATTTTTTTTATTATCTTATTTTTTATATTCTTTTTAAGTTTCACTTATGGAATACTGAAAAAAAAGGAGTTTTACTTAAAGAAAAAAAACCAATTTGTGTTGAAAAAAAAAACAGTGACAAAATAAAGTGCCCACTTCATTTAGGCTACAGAAAACATAAATTAAAGTAAAATAAAAGCATTTCAATAATTGATGTGTCCTCCTTTGGCCTTCAGGACCTCCTGCAGGCGCTTCGACATGCTCTCGACCCGGTTCTTTAGGTGCTGTGGATCTAGCTCTTCCCAGGCGCGCTCTAGGGCTTCAAAATAGTTATTTTAATTGGTAACACCAGTTTTGTCAACCCTGGCATCGAGAATCGCCCACAAATTCTCGATGGGATTGAGGTCCGGGCTTTGTGGAGGCCATTCCAGCGGTTTGATCCGACAAGACCGGAAGAAAGACTTGGTCTTCTTGGCAGTATGCTTCGGGTAGTTGTCCTGCTGGAATACGAACTTCTCTTCAAGGCCCGTCTGGATCAGCGAAACCTCCAGATTTTCTCGCAGGATGTTGATGTAAGAATCTGCCGTCATTATCCCGTCGATTTTCACAATGCTTCCCACTCCACCCCACGAAAAACACCCCCAGACCATCACATTTCCTCCTCCATGCTTCATCGTGCCTTGGATGTGGCGCTCCTGAAGCTCCTCTCCCGATCTGCACCAAACACGAACCCGCCGCTTTCGGTTAAACAGCTCGAATTTTGATTCGTCCGTCCAGAGAACCGTTTTCCAGAACTCTAGGGGCTTATCAGCATGCTCCTTAGCAAACTTAAGCCGTTTGGATTTGTTTGCCTTGCTGATAAATGGGCGCTTCCGGGCAAGTTTGCTATTCAACCCCTGTGCTACGAGACGGCGACGAACAGTTCGACCGGAAACTGATAACTGAAGGGTTTCCAGGATCTCGCGGACAGTTACCTTCGGGTTCTTCTTTACTTCGCGCATGATCTTGGTGTCCGTTCTCGCATCCGTTTTCCGCTTCCTGCCTCTGCCATGGCGATCCACCACTGATCTGAACGTTTTAAGCTTCAGAAGAATTTTGCCAACCGCTGCCTTACTGATACTGTACTTCTTAGTGACAGCCCGGTGCGATTCACCGTTTTGCACATCACAACGACCAATTTTCGGATACACCAGGGAATTGCTTTCGAAAGCACTGCGTTCTCCATTTTTTTCAATTGAATCAAATGCGATCACGTATACAAATGCACCAGGTTGAGCCGTTTGCTTGAAAACATGTCAAAATATCAAAATATAAACAATCGAGGGGTCTTCCAATGGAAACTTATCGAAAACATATCAATTTTTGAAGTGGGCACTTTATTTTGTCACTGTTTTTTTTTCAACACAAATTGATTTTTTTTTAAAGTAAAACTCCTTTTTTTTCAGTATTCCATAAGTGAAACTTAAAAAGAATATAAAAAATAAGATAATAAAAAAAATACAGTGTGTTTACTTTAATTTGAACCAAGTAAATGAGAGAAATTGAAAAAACGATGAGGTGGGCACTTTATTTTGCCTATCAGTGTATATGTCACCCTCGCCATCGAAAACGCGGTCATGCTATAAAAATAAACAAAATTCCAATCCCACAAGTGAGAAATCTGAAAATTATTGGGGTCAATATTAACTCTAATCTCAACTTCTAAAAGCACTTTGAAGTAACTAAACAAAGTTGTAAGAGTAGAATAAACATTTTACGAATACTCGGACATCGCCTTAAAAGGAGTAATCGGTCGACTTTGTTGAGAATAGAGTCAGCCTTGGTCGTATCGAAAATTTACTATGGCCTGAGAATCACGAGCACCAACATCGAAGCGATGGAACGAATCCTAGGACCGACCTACGACGCGGTAGTGAGCCAGGCATCTGGTACATTTGCAACTAGTCCCATTATTTGTATAATGGCTGAGGCTGAAATGAACCGGTCCGTGCGGCTGTTAGCCACAGCATAGATGCCGAAAAGCTTTTCGTCGGAGAACAGGATTATCATTTTTTCCTTCCTCAACAAGGAAAGCAATCTCTTGGAACAAGTCACTCGTAGTTTCTTGACCCGGTCCGTAATCAAGTGACGTTTCACTCTGGCTCTGGAAGATGCATGCAGCTCTTCTTTGATGGATTTCTCCGAAATATTGGCTTCTTTTGCAAGTTTTCTTATGGAGCGCACCGGGTTGTGAGCAACTTTTGCACGGACCGATTTGATCACGTTCGGCGTGCGTGCAAAGCGCGGACGTCCACTTACCGGCTTCCGCTGCTTAGAACCATCCTGCAGGGACTTTTTTATGCGGTAAACTGTTGCCAAATGGCACCCTACCACCTTGGCAATCTCTTTCGGCTTCTTCTGGGCGAGCAAAAAACTGGTGATCACTTCTTTCGCGAACATTTTGACGAATTTGCAATAAAACAAATAGAATGTTTGGATGCAGCACTTGAAAGTAAAGATAAACAAATACACTTTCGACAGAAATTAGTCACTAGCTACACGAATTAATCGAATACTCTAGTTTGAACATTTTCGCATTATTTTCTGCCGCACCCTGTACATGGCATTTTGGTAGTGTGTACGATGCTTAATCGTTTTGATGCCAACCGTATGCGCAAATTTCGGAAGCGCGTTAAGATCGAACATACGGAAATTCCTTCGAAACGACCATGTACCGATGCTTTGACTTTAAGTTTTCGAACATACCCTGAACAATCCATAACGCAATAACGATAATGGTCTCCAGCTGGTCGATCATATCAACACAATCACTACAGCCAGCACAATCGTTGCCCTTTCATCAAACCAAACGTCCCTTTCCACGGGTGCCAAATAATTTCTAAGAAGCGAATCATAGAACGTTTTAACATATTTACTCACTTACTTATGCTAGCCCAACGTCCCATTAGAACAGTACCTGCGTTGAAATGTTCCGCTACGAAACAAACGAAACTAATCAAGCGGTTTAACGTAGTCTACGTCAACCGGTCGTGTGTTATACTCAACCCCACTGATTTTTTGTACAACCACCTTAAGCTGCCTTAAAAAAAAAATTATGTAAAATGAAGACTTCCGTAAAACATTAAAAAATCAGAAAATTTCAGTCCGATCGGTTTTAAAATAAAAATATAGCGTACATTGAACTTGCGCCAAGGGTCAAAATTTACCCCAATATCTTAGGAAGGTTAACATCTATTCAATTTGCAGATTGGCGTATTCTAACGGTATTATCAATACCTTCTCTTCATATCTATTTCACTTGCAAGGCAAATGATATGAAATTATTTCCTTCAATACATTTTATTGTAATTCAATCGTGAATGGTCTTAACAGTCAAAATGACCACTTAAAAATTGTTCCCCTCCGTTAATTATATTGATTTGACGTAATCGATTGAAGGCATCAAACCAACTTTCTCCCAGTTCCTTCTTATGAACATTCCGCTATCAAATCAGTTGATTGAGAAGAAAACTTTTTAATTAAATATATTTTCTCGGCATATTTCCGGAGTTAACAGGGGATGTGATCCTCTTCACTTTTCTTTATGAAGAACGATGAATTTTAATTAGTTTTTTTTTCTTCGAATGAAATCGAATGTCTGCACTTTAAAAATCTTTTAACGTAAATGTTTCCTTTTGAAAAGATTTCAACATGATAAAAGCCATTCGTTCCAGTTTCATTTTGTATGCACCGTAATCGATGGCACTTCACTGGAGTTTGAATGTATCCCCTTCCAAATACAAAACTAACACTTCACTCAGCAAGTTCGATGATGCACCAGCGTCATTCAAAGCGCAAACAGAACAACCCATCAAGCTGCTGAGTGTACTGGTTCTGAAAGCCGGGGAGGAGTCGAGAAGAAGAACCATAGAACTTTGATTGACAGCTTTGCGCAACAGGAAGTTGATGGCTGGAGCCAAAAAAAAAAAACTGTTATTTTTATTGGTTATACTGCCACTGCTCCAATTTGCCCCTGTTAGTTGGAGAAATATTGCTCCTCGAGTTCGTTGCACTCGTGCTTCACCTTACAGAACAGACAGCCACAATCGACGCCTGGCCACATGTTGGCCGCTGGATTTGGAATAGAACATCGTTACCGAGGTTTCAATTGCAGATGGTGGCTTTTGCAAAATGTCTATCATGTGTACATGCACGTATGTATGAATGCTTCAACAGGGCCGAAGTGACTGCATCTGTGTGCCCTGATGTCCGTGTCCAATAATTTCAGTTACAAACCTGACAAATGCATGGTTCGTTTTCGCTCGCAATCAGTATCATCGCCGTCGCGCTTTCGTCTAGCACTTCATCCATCAAAGCTAAATGCCATTGCACCCGACGCGCAGCCCGGTCGAATCGCGGTGGAATTTGCCGCCGTGCCGCTCCGAATCGCCTCAATGTGAAATGCCACCAATGGCTGAGCATCGAAAATCGGTCTTCCGTTCATCAAACGGTGATTCCATTAGCGGCCATGTTCTAAGGGGTGCTATGTTTTGGGATTCTAATATCCGGATTTATAGTCGTAAATCCTATTTTTAGTTCCACCTTGAAGCTAAATGAAGCTCCTCTATTTAGCTATGGCATTGAAGAACAAGAAATTCATAACAAGCTTACATAATCTAAGCAACCAACCAAAAATTCCTTTTCTTCATCAACAACATTTGCCCCTCAAGATTTCCACTAAAATCGACACCTTTGTTCGGTTCTCATACTGGAACATGAGCGGAGGGGAGGAACACGAAGAAGCGGCCTGAGAGGTGTTACGGTGACACCCATTCCGTGAAAGCACTACAACGACAACACGAGAGCCGAGATTGACGTGACACTTTCATTAAAACTTTTCAATTCCCAAAATGGTCGCTGATGAAAATTTTCGGCTTTCGGGTGCACGGGAACGCTTACTGGCTGGACGGAACGGATTCTTTAGAGATCGAATTTCGGACTGTGGAACGATGCCTCGTGTCTGCAAAAACAGTCAATATGGGGCACATTGAAGGTTTTCCATTTGAAGCGTTTAAATGCGTGTGGTGCTTTCGAAATTGGAGGAACGCTGAGGCTTCAACATTCGAGAGCCACGTACGAAAGAGTATCTTCGTTTGATGGTCTCCAATTTCCTTGACAAATAGCCAGCACTTCATTTTCATCGGTCATCATACTTCTCGCATTTCCTCACCGTCGTCCTGTGGAGCACGGAATGGTAAAAAATGAGTGAATAATCCTCTGGGTAGTCGTTTTGGCTTTCGTTCGAGTAGTATTACCCCATAAATTGTAAAACATGAAAGACATAAAGGTAACCAGCTACCGTACGATACCTATGGCACACCCGCATAATCGAACATCGAGCTACTGAATAGGAGGTGTGAAAGACCACAACCGAGGGAAGATTGTCAAACGACCATAAATTCCGTACAATTTGTAAGAAGGCATTAACTTCCCTTCGCCGCCTCATTTTCTGCCTTCTCCTATTCACGAACCCATCACGATAATGCCATTGTTTGCCCAATCGGTACAAGGTAAACGAACGGCATCCCACTGAGTATGAAAAGGGGTATCAAAAGTACATTAATAGTACAAGGGATTCAACTCTCACCTTACATTTTCCTCTTTATGCCACAGTTACGCATTCTCTTTGTCATGTTTTCCTTTTTTGTGTGTATAACGGCGGTTTACCGGTCCATGGAAGTTGAATCCTGAACTTCTTTCCTTTTTATGTGACTTTCTTTGTGATTTTTTTCTACAAGTCCATTCCGGTTGGTTGTGGAGGAGGCGGGAGGAAGGTGTTGCATCTCGCATTGGCAACGAATAATCGTGTTGGCGCGAAAAAGACAGGAGGAGGAACTTCCCTTTGAACCCTTTTTCCTGCTCGGGTCACGACACTTGTAATAAATTGTCCGGACATGGGCGACATTATGGCTGGAGGTGGATTACCAAAAAGGAGGAATGACGGGTGGATAAATTTGGGTTGGTTTGTTGAAAGCGAGAAGTTTGATTCTACCGAAGAGCTTGAAGTTATTTTATCTGAGCATATTTGTTTGCCTGTAAATGCGTTATTTAATATATTCATGCCATATGTTTATGCACAATTATTGGTTTTCATCGATCAAGTTTTTTAGCATTAGCATTATTGACGTTTGAACATCTCGTGGATGGAGCTTAGATGAGGAATAATTCGTTGAAGACATTGCATGTCACCATGAACGTATACAGTTACTGATACGTTTCTTCACGCAATAATCTCCACGAAGACACTCCTCGATCCTGGCCTGGCCACATCCATGCAACCGTTGGAGATAGGAATTTGGTATTCGGGGAACTCACGTTGCCTTCAGTAGATAACGTTTGCATTAAAAAAATGGACTTTTTTTCGGATGGTGATAAATAAAAACCTTAGACAGATAATTGCTTTTAATAAATTTCCCATGGAAGATAATTATTTAAGCTTACTTGCAAAAAAAATCTACGCTCTTGCGAGCGGCCTTCCGGCAGTTAACCGGAACATTCGCCATGGTGGACAAAAACATGCGTGTAGGCATGTTTTTGAGTTCTTTCTTCGTTTTATTTATCAATTCCTCCTCAGTTTTCGCGACAACATGGTTGAAGTAGATCTTACGCTTCAGGTTGGCCCAGATATTCTCGATGGGACGCAGCTGGGGGACGTTGGGCGGGTTCGCCGACTTGGGTACCACATCGATATTCAGCCGCTCCATCTTCTCCAACTATCGCTTCAAGTAGTGGCCCGACGCCAGATTCGGCCAGAACACTGCGTCTTCGCCCTAATGGCATTTCTTGATGAACGCCGCAACTTCCGGCAGGTATTTCGTACTATAAATTTCCCCGTTTACGGCCAGTCCGGAGCGAAAGAAGAGCGGCTTTGACATCCCCTTCTCGCTGATTGTCAGCCACAGCAGCACCTTCTTGGGGAACTTGGTGTGTGAAATGAACTTCACCTCGGAGCTCACTTCCTTCGTGGGGGAAGTAAAATACGAAGTGTCCTGCCAGTCGTTGCCATCCAGGGTGAGATAGGTCTCGTCGTCCATCACCACCGCCACGTCGCGATTCGCCGGGAAAATCGAGTTGACCATCTTATTCAGCCGCTGCCGCTGCGTCATTGCCTGCAGCACCGAAACCAGTGGACGCGACTTCCGCTTCCTGACATGTATGTTCATGTTCGCCAGGTACTTTTTCACTGTTTGGCCGGTTGAACCGACCTCCCGGCCAAGCGCACGCAGCGATTTAACAACTTTTCCCTCGGTTTTCCTTTTCAGCATCCTTTGGAGCTTCTGGTCGCACAGGGTCGTCGGCCGTCCGGAACCGGGCTTTCTTTCGATGCTCTGATTGTTGTCTAATAGTGCCAAGATGTTGTAGATGCCGGAACGGGCGTATCACGATGTCCGTTTTCGACGCGGCGGGTTGCCGTTCTTTGAACGCGCACACTTCTGAACGGAGTTGCTTCACTGTTTTTGCCATCACGGGTAGAGTTCGACTGATAGAGCTGTCAAATTTTGCCTGCTAACTCATGGGTTACTATGATTGATGCTGCATGAGTAGTTTTGTCAGTGCGGGTGAATGTAAACCCATGAAAAATTGGCAATTTTTGTCCATTTTTTTTTAATGCAAACGTTATCAAAGGAAAAGGGAAATGAATAGTCGGAGAGTATAGTTTAACAGCATGCCCTGTTTGGTGTACATAACAAAAAAATATTTCAAAGTTGGTCGTTTGGAGCATCTAGTCTAAGAAGGTTAGGTAATGCTCCATTTTTCTCCAAACGGTTGTTACTTAGCCATTAACTATAGTCCTAGCCCCAACTGGCTTATGGTTACAGCGCCTTACTCGCTCTCTGAAATGAGAAGGATGTCTGAGAATGTATGTACGTGTGGTGAACGTTATAAGTATTGTTTAAACACTCTTAAAAATAATGAATATTACGAGGGATAGAATCCTTGTTGCACGTAAATATTTTTGGACTCAATGATAAACATGACTCAAGTGTAGATCTAAATACTGACTTTCTCAAAGCTTCGTTCTGAATGCCAAATTTACAATAGTTTCTTGAATATATTTGGTAACCTCACATCTATGTCCATAAAGCGTTAAAAATAGCCACTATAGACTGAATACTGGGATTTGAATGCCTTAAATTTTCATGATCGTTGGCTTTGGTGTTTACATTGTCAGAAATATTTTTAACGCAGTCAGTTCCGCGCGCTACGACCAGTTTCAAGATTAAATTCACTGTCTTCCTAATCAGTTTACAAAACGATGACTGCATGTTGCATAATTAGCATAACTGATGGAAATTCATTGAATTTGAGTTTGAATTTTTGAAGTCTAACAATCAATAAAATTTAGGGTGTACGTGATTTCAAATTCAACTTTTTCAGTGAATTACGGTTACGTAGAGTTCATGTGCTTATAATATTCATTAATCCGAACCTGGCGGCAATTTTTAGCATCCTAACATAATTTGTTGACAATGATCAACGACCGGGTTTTGCACTATGTTATTTTATGTGTACTCAAGCCTTTGGAAGAAACAAAAAACCCTACGGGATAAGAAAGAGCTAATTTTCACCAATTCAATATATGGCCTTGGTGGTTATAATACATCTGATTACCGCACCTTGATTTTAATCTGACGGTTACTAGAACTAGATACTTGGGATTAAAATTGGCATCAAGAAGCTTTTGTATTTGCCGAAACCTAGTAACATTTTAAAATGTCATTTTGTGTTCTTCAATTTATTTTACGTCTTGTAACGTAAGTTATTTTTTCGAGTTTATTAAGTAAATTTAACAACTGACGAAAACTTCTGTCAAACGGGCGGCTCCTTTTATGTGCATCCAAGTAGAGAGCTAGATATCTCTACTGCAGATCCAGCAACCCATTTCAGAATGTATGGAGAGTCACGCCCATATTTCAAAATACGGCAATATGGGGGTTCACGATCAACTGTTGAACTGGCTCCGTTCATACCTGACTGGTAGAACTATGTCTGTGAAGATTGCCGATTACGCCTCATCTAGCTTTCCGGTAACATCCGGCGTTCCTCAAGGTAGCCACCTTACCTGCCCATTCCTTTTCCTGCTATATATGAACGACGTGAACTTGGTCCTCAAATCCCTGAAATTATCCTACGCGGATGACCTGAAGCTGTACTACGTTATAAAATGTCCGGAAGACGCCCACTTTCTTCAGCAGGAACTGCAAGTGTTCGATAACTGGTGCCAAATCAACAGAATGTCCTTAAATGTATCCAAATGTTCAACTATCTCCTTCGGCCGAAAACGTGCGACGTACCTCCACGACTACATCCTTCGAGGTACGCGCTTCAAACGAGAAACAACGGTCAAGGATCTGGGAGTAATGCTCGACTCCAAACTGCCGTTCAAGGTTCACACTTCGTATATTGTTTCCAAGGCCTCTTCGCAGCTAGGATTTATGTTCCGCTTCGCAAAAAACTTCAAGGACGTTTACTGTCTGAAGGCATTATACTGCTCTTTGGTTCGCCCTTTCTTGGAATACTGTGCCATCGTTTGGTCCCCTTTCTACCAAAACGCATTCCAGAGGATCGAAGCTGTTCAGCGAAGATTAATACGCTTTGCTTTGCGACATCTTCGCTGGCAAGACGCTCGCAGATTGCCAAGTTATGAAAGTTGGTGCAAGCTCATCAACTTGGAACTGTTGGAAGGTAGGCGTATGGTAGCCAAAGCGTGTTTCATTGGTGATCTGCTTCAAGGAAATGTTGATTGTTCCGCTCTACTGGATCTCTTGACCATCAACACTCGACGACGAAATCTCCGTTTACAACAGTTCTTCGTGTTCCGGCACTCAAGGACCAACTACGGCAATCACGAACCTGTGCAAAGCATGTGCCGCGTTTTCAACAGCTGCTATAATGTGTTTGATTTTAATGTATCCCGTGAGGTTAATAAGCGTTGTTTCCGTATATGTTTTTGTTAAGTTTTGTTGATTTTCGTATGTAATTTAATTTTTTAAAGGGTCATTGGGATGAACATTTTTATCTGTTGACGAAAATAAAATAAATAAATAATCTTTTAAGATGGTTTCGATCATATCTCACAGGGCGTCAATTGACAGTTGCCTTGGGTGACCTTCGTTCAAGGAGTTTCTGCGCCACGTCCGGGATACCGCAGGGTAGCCATCTGGGACCGTTGATATTTCTTTTATACTTCAACGACGTACACTATGTTATCGGAGGGCCCCGCCTGTCGTTTGCTGATGACCTGAAAATCTTTATGCGAATCTGTTCAACCGCCAATTGCCATTTCCTCCAAGCGCAGGTTGATGCCTTTGCTGATTGGTGTACTCTAAATCGGTTGGTGGTCAACCCGGCCAAGTGCTCAGTGATAACCTTCTCACGTCAGAAACAACCAATGCGTCACAACTCCATGCTCAGGCTTCCTTTTCGTCGCATCAACTATGGGTTGAATAGCGCTATTCACGGGTTGCAGCGAACCTTCAATAGGGTGGAGTCCATTTTCAATTTCCATCTGACGCGGAACGCACTTCGTCGGAGTATTTCTACCTTTTTTAGAATAATTGACGCACGTAGTTTAGATAGTGTATAGCTTTAATTATTTTATTTTTACTTATTTATTTTTGTGTCTTGACTCCACTCAAGAGGTTATGTAATCGTTTCTTATTGTATTTTTTTTCTATTTAGCATAATTAGAACCTAAACTTGGTCTGTTGATGTCTACTTCAAATAAACAAATAAACCTGATATTGCCTTGTTTACCTAAGGAATTAATAAAAAAAATCATCAATTTCATTATTAATAAAACTTACTTGCCGAATTTTTACGACCTATCAACTGCAGGATCGTTCTCAATAACTCGATCTCTGTCTTCCTGCAAATTAAGACCAACCTTTTGTTTTGCTTCGATTAGCCATGTATTGCAAAACGCTTTGTCAGGAAGCAGATGATAAGTAAAACCATTTTTGACATATTTAAGTGCACCAAATTTTTTCCACACATCGCCAGTTCGATTACCAATATTTGTGGTATCAATATGTACACTCGCGATGGAAATTTTCTCCACATTTAGGCGGACAGTTAATTATTTTTAAATTGAAACTCATTCGCAAAATTGCTGAAAGTTGAAACACGAAAATGTACACTGCAGTTGCTGGAACGAAACGACAAAACTGATCACCATCTCACACGCACCCCTCTGGGTGGCATATCGCATTGAGACGTCATCACTTGTAATAAAAGCAGATTTCTCAATTGCCCGGCGTCGCAAGCAAAAAAATGCAGCGGCCCGAGTAACACATTTTCATGCTTTTATGTTGAGTAAACTTCTTTATAACCAAATCTAGTCTCATAAAAGTATTTTAAACCGTTATAAAACTTGTGTGTTGCTTGGGGGTGCGCCGGTCGAAAATAGTGGCGGCGTCGGCGCTATAAAATCTTCGGCGGCGTCGGCGTGGCGCGTGTCGGCGCACAGATCTAACTCCGAGTTCCCCTTCTTTCAAACTCACCTTTCGTTCAATTTACCCATTGAGTCGGACACATCATAATAGAAAATATTGAGAAGGAGCACGGACGTTAGGTTAGGTTAGGTTAGGTTAGGAAAAATACTCTAGAACCTATTTAGGATTATATCTAAAAAATCCAAATTTGACCAAAACCCACCTTTATTCTTTCTCAAAAAATTAAATTGTTATTCCTATGAACTTCGAGACGGCCGCGAGTAATCGGTTCTATCCCCCTAACTTAAGTTTTAAAATAATTGATGTGCATAAATATGAAAACTTGGCTCTGTAAAGTTGATCCGATTGAGCCTGTGCCAATTAATGATGTATAAAAAAATCATCACAAGCCAGTGTAAGGACTGCATCGTTAATTGTGAGTACACCTTTGAGGTTCTGTATAAAAAGGACTATGACTTATTTTGACAGCTGTTTGGTGTCAATGTGTAAGCCTTGTAAACAAACGAAAAGTAAACAAAGTTAAAGTTTTACTTCAAGCGGAACAATGCGAGGTCTTGCGGAAGAAAAGCGAAAGAAAATGAGCAAAAGAAGAAAGTGTTAGTGTCTGTGCGGTCCAAAATGCGATCAACCGATTAGTTATGCATAACACATTGAAGGACTTACCCGGCCGTAGAAGAAAAACAGGTGCGTCAAACCCAAATTTGGACAAACAAATTTGCAAAGTTTTTGAAGGAAAAAAGGAGGTATCCATCAGAGATTGCGCAAAAAACTGTGGAATGACGATTGGAATGGTCCAACGCGCAAAGGAGCGAAAGACAACCGGAAACAAAAATGTCCGAAACGCAGTCAAATTCAGGGGGATTCCGTGAAAACTCGTGCTCGGAAGCTGTACGACGACGTTTTGGGCAAAAATCACATGTGCATTATCATGGATGACGAGACGTAAGTCAAATTGAACTACAGGGCACTTCCAGGGGCACAGTTTTACACCGTGAAGCATGGAACGGATGTCATAAATTCGGATAAATTGATTTTTTTGGGAAAAAATTTGGAAAAAAAAGTATTGGTTTGGCAAGCAATTTGCCAGTGCGGTATGAAATCGACACCTTTTTTCGCTACCGCAAATATGAACGCCAAAATGTACCGGAAGGAATGCCTGTAGAAACGAATTTTGGCCTGATTTGGCATCCTGCCACTAAGCGCGTTCCAGCTTGCACTAGTATGAAGAGAACAATGTCCAATTTGTGGGAAAGGCGATGAATCATCCAAATTGTCCGCAAATATGGCCCATTGAGAAATTTTGGGCTTTGGTGAAAGGCTAGAGGAGCAGAGGACATCATCAAATCAAAAAAAGATTGGGTAGACGTAAGCAAAATCATCGACGGAACGGTTGTGCAAAACCTCATGAGGAACATCAAGAAGAAGGTGCGAGAGCTGGCCAGATCTACGAAAAATCAAATGAATACTGATGTAATGGGCTTCTTTGATGGTCAATAAACAATATAAAGGAATTTTAGTTGCAAAATAAATAAAACGTATTCGAATACAGGAATTTTTAGATGTACTCATAATTAACGATACAGTCCATAGTACATGAGCACAATCAAGCTCGCATTCTTTTGCCTGTCAAGGTGGCAGATTTGTTCCTGCCTTGACCTACCCCGCATTGGGGATGTAAGGCAAAGGAATGCACAGTGGGATAAATGGGACCCAAAATCACAACTAATTAAAGGCTGCTGGATAAGTGCCCTGTAAAACAGCTTATCTTATGTAAAAAATGCGAGGAATCGAATGGTGATAGTTTCATCTTGGGCAGACTCCGGGAAGTGGCTCATTTTGCCCGATTTTCCCCTAATTTCGGAAGAAAAATTGAATAATCACACATTTATCATATTAGCTCTGATAATATTGCATCCATTTGTGCTGTACTATCGTGTAAATGTCTGGAAAATCCAATGAAGGTAATATGGGCTTGTGAAAACGTCAGGAACTGTCCATTTTGCCTGATATTCCCCACATGCTGAAAGTACTAGGTATGCCATGTGGTTTTGGAAATTTGGGCGAATTAGAATCTATAAAATGGGGGGCGACCCCGGCGTAGTGGTTAACATCCATACCTCTCACGCCAAAGTCACGAGTTCGAATCTCACCCCCGGACAAGTTACGAATATACCCAAAAAAGGTATTTGAGTGACTACGACGGGAGATGAACCAGCCCGAGGCTGAAAATCTCGATAATCCAGACAAAAAAAAAAATCTATAAAAATGCAATACACTATTGTGGAACTGCCCGGAGAGCTGAATGGAGAGTTTGTCGTTTTGTGTAAACATCAGTTATTGACCATTTTGCCCGCTTTTCCCTACATACTGGAAGAATCAAGATAAAATGCGATTTTTGGAATAGCTGCGCATTAGAATCAAATCAAATGCACTACAATATTATGAAAATGTCTGGAAAATTGAATGAATGGGATGTCGTTTTGCCCGATTTTTCCCCTTATTTTTGAAGAAAAATTGAATAATCCTGCGTTTATCATATTAGCTTTGATAATATTGAACCCATTTGTGCCTTAGTATTGTGAAAATATCTGGAGAATCAAACGGAGGCAATATCGTCTTGTAAAAACGTCAGGAACTGTCCATTTTGCACGATTTTCACCACATATTGGAAAAACTAGACATAACAAGTGGTTCTCGAAAGTTTCAAATATTATAATGTATAAAAATACAATGCTCTTATGTGGAACTGTCTGGAAATTAAATGACATCGGTATTTGTCCATTTTACCCGCTTTTCTCTGCATACTGGAAGAACCAATATTTAATGTGGTTTTTTAAGTAGCCGCGAATTAGAATAAAAATTAAATGCACTGCAATAATCTAAAAATTTCTTGCAAATTGAATGGAGGGATTGTCGTCTTTTGCAGACCTCGAGAAATGGCTCATTTAACCCGACTTTCCTCTAATTTCTAGATTAAAATTTTAAAATAATCATTCAGTTAACATATTAGCTCTAATAATGTGGAATACATCTATGCTGTAGTATTGTGAAAATGTCTGGAGAATCTAATGAAGGAGATATCATCGTTTGCAGATCTCTTTATCACCCTGTTTTGGCTAAACCGCGAGCTACCAGTTGCCAGTTATTGATAATGCGGTTTTTGTAATAGCCACGCATTAAAATGAAATAAAACGCACTGCAATATTTTTAAGATGTCTGGAAAATGTAATGCAGGGGATGCCACTTTCCATTTTGCCCGATTTTTCTCTAATTTCGGAAGAAAAAATGAATAGTCATATGGTAATCATACTTGCTTTAAAAATATTTAACTCGTTTGTGCTGTACTATGTATTGTGAAAACACCTTTTGGACCTTTGCAAAAGTAAAGTAGATCTATTTACATGATACAAATATTCAGTGTTCTCCGACTTCATTCACACTATCTGCATCACTAGCACCAGATTTAGAGTCTTCATATTCATCACTATTAATCGCTGACGTCTCTTCAACTATTTCTGGATATGCATTGAATCGTGCCATTTCGCGCATAAAATCTGCTTCTGAATCTCGTGCCTTATGAGGTTTTGATCTATATTCAAGATCGGACAATTTGGGACCATGCTAATGAGACTCGCATCATATCAGTTAAGTTGTCTTCCGAAGAAGTTTTTCGAGCTAGATGAGGCCTGGAGTACTTATACCGCTTATGGCTACGCTCTCCTGATTGCTCGTCGATGAAATTCAATGGATACGGCTGTGGTTTTTTTTATTTATATAATTATTCAATGTATTATTAAATTAATGCATGATTGCATTTACTTACCAAGCTATCAACATACTCAGCCAGATGCCAGTATTTATGAACGCACGGAGGCAACCGTCTTAGGAAAGGAAACTCTTTCTTTATTAAGTTCTCCAAAGTAGAATAAAGCTCCCTGATCTTCTCTGCATCAAGCTTCTTTGGCGATAGTGCCAAGCTACTGATCAGTCGCAAAGTTTTAATTAAATCTACGCTAATTCCAAGAATGCTTGCAAAACTTTCTGGGTCTGCTAGCAATTGTCGAGCCATGTTTCCATTATTGCTGCTCCCACTTCCTCCGATTTTCGGTCGATTGATGTTGATCTTGAAAGCATTCTCCAGACGATCAGCGAAATCTCGAGCTTTTTCCTTTACGGCAGGGTTCGCTTGAGCTGGATGCCCCTCGGTATGTTTTTGGGCCGATACTATGATTAACCATTCGACTATGTTAAGCCTTGAGTGGAAGTAAGAAGGGCCTGTCCGAGGATCTGATCCGAAGCAAATGGGACAAGCATGTGTATTACGATTATTCACAATGGCGTTTGCAGCTTTTCCATCGATCATTGCGTCTATCGCAGATCCTTTTATGCAAAGCTCCAATCCGGATCATTTTATGGAAAGCTCCAATCCGCCAAAGGATATGGTAATGGGATCTTTATTGATTGCAGTAATCTCAGAAAAGAAGGCCTCGAATGCTTCTTTAGTTATAAAGGGTGTCCACACACAAAATTGATTTGCAAAATTCGAGTTTTCATCCGATTGCCATCAAATTTTCAGGGATTGAGAAATAACTATTAAACTTCATTTTACCATTTTATTCGTATTTTATTTACAGTCCATACGCAAATGCCCGCATCTTGGCTTTAACCCCGGCCATAAGATTCTGCACAACCTGTGAATCAACCGTTTTTTGCATGTAAACCCATACTTTCTTCAGTTCCTCGACTGTCTTCACTACCTTAGGTCGTTTAAGAAGGTGCTGCTTCATAATCGCCCAGTACTTCTCGATGGGGCGGAGCTCCGGAGTGTTGGGAGGGTTGAACATTTTCGGCACGAAATTGACCTTATTGTCCGCATACCACTTCAGCACGTCCTTGGAGTAGTGGCATGAGGCCATATCCGGCCAGAAGATTGTTGGGACGTTGTGGGCCTTCAGGAGAGGAAGCAGCCGCTTCTGGAGGCACTCTTTTATGTACACCTGTCCGTTCATCGTGTCCTGGGTCACGAAAGGTGCACTCCGCTTCCCGCACGTGCAGATGGCTTGCCAAACCAGGAATTTCTTCGCAAATTCGGACATCTTCTGAGTGCGGACATGCTACGGAACGCTGAACTTATCCTTGGCCAGGAAAAACAGGTTGCCGGGGATCTGTTTGAAGTCGGCCTTCACATATGTTTCGTCGTCCATGATGCAGCATTCAACTTTCGTCAGCATGTTGAGGTACAACTTCCTGGCACGGGTTTTGGCGGACTTGTTCTGCTTCTCGTCGCGATTAGGGGCCTTTTGTACCTTGAACGTTCGAAGCCCAGCCTTAGTTTTGGCCTTCTGGACAAAACTTCGGCTTAGGTGCAGCTTCTTAGCCACATCCCGAACGGAGGCGTTCGGATTTCGGTTGTGATTTTTGGTGTTGTACGGAATACTTTTTCCTTCACTTCTGGGCTTCCGATCGGTGGTCAACCGTTCCTCGAACAGCTTAATCACTCGTGACACCGTGGAATTCACGATTCCCAACGTTTTAGCGATGGAACGATGCGAGAGATCCTTGTTCTCGTGATGAATGCGCAAGATTTTATCACGCACGAGCTGTTCTTTCGACTCTATTTCACAGGACTTTAAAACTTGCAGGATGTAAATAATGCACTATGAACTAAATCCACCCAAATTTTCATTAAATTCTACCCAACGGTTAAAAAGTTAGAGCAATTTCATAGTGTGGCAATTTAATCGTGGACACCCTTTAATGTCCTTTTACTTTACCCAGCTCATTGATTTTGGACGACAAAATGTGTCCGATTGTGGATTTGGTTGAATCAAACACTGACTGTCAGCAATCCGTTTCGTTCAATTCTACAATCAGCATCACCCCCAGAAATGTGAAGCACACATGAAAAAGGCCCTTTGATTCCAGATATGTGAGCTGCAAGTTTATCATGAACTTCTTCCAACTCTAATATTCTGGACACGTCTGTTTGCACCATGGCTACGGCCGTGGACAGATATCCTTTATTTGTATTTGGGACAGAAAATTGAGGTATGATACTGTTTCGGTATTCCATTACCTTTCGCCTTGGTTGAAGTGCAGTAACTCCTGAAATATGTTTTACATACTTTCTTACACCTTCATACTTACTTTTGCTCAAACCGAATCTAGTTTTGAGCAACAGCGAGGTTTCCATGGAAGGGATTGCTTGCTTACTTGACTTCCCAATAGACTCTAAGGCTTGGGAGGCCCAGTGTTATCCTGATGTTTGAAGCTGATTTAATACTTGACATACTCTTCATTCAGTTCCCCGGACAGTTCTACAATAGTGTATTGCATTTTTATAGATTCTAATTTGCCCAAATTTCCAAAACCACATGGCATATCTAGTACTTTCAGCATGTGGGGAATATCAGGCAAAATGGACAGTTCCTGACGTTTTTACAAGACAATATTACCTCCATTGGATTCTCCAGACATTTCCACGATAGTATTGCACAAATGGATGCAATATTATCAGAGCTAATATGATAAATGTATGATTATTCAATTTTTCTTCCGAAATTAGGGGAAAATCGGGAAAAATGAGCCACTTTCCGAGGTCTGCCCAAGATGAAACCACCACCATTCGATTCCTCGCATTTTCTACATAAGATAAGCTGTTTTACAGGGCACTTATCCAGCGGCCTTTAATTAGTTGTGATTTTGGGTCCCATTTTTCCCACTCTGGAATGGTTCGAGTACTATATCATATGCTCTTCGCTCAGTTTTCAAATACTTCTATTCAATTCTTCAGCCTGCCGTACACTGCCGGAGCTATCAACACTATCTCTTCATTTTTTTCGTTCTAGCAAAAAATTACTGTCCACTCTTGGGGGCCTCATGGTGATGAAAGAAATATTTCCTTCTACATCATTAAATATGAGCTTTTCCGACTATTGGGAAAGGAATCAGAGTCTAGAGATATTTTGAATAGCCAAGCACTTCATAAATACAGGTAAAATGCTGTCAGGGCCGGAACTTTTTGAAGCCTTCAGGTTTTTAAGGCCTGCCAAATGTCGTGTTCTATGATTTGAGTGACTCCAATACCCCTAGAATTTTCTAGCGTTGATGCAAAAGAGATGTTGTTGCTGTTTTTGTGGCTATTGCTGATGATGTTGTCTTTATTGTTGTATTTTCTAAAGATGTTGTTGCTTGTGGTGTTTAGGTTATTGTTTTCGTTGTTGGTGATGTATTTGTCTTGAATTACTGTCGCCTCTCTGGATTAATGAAGATCTTCTCTACAATAATCTTAAACAGTTTGGATGTGACCGCTAATTTCCTAAGATTCTTGATATTCTAAGGGCATGGATAGAATCATTGTTTTAATAACACTGTCATGATTGAAATCACGTTTGAACTTTTCTTTCAACTGAATTGTTTATTTGTTTTTTTTTTTTTATTACGAAATTGTATTTAGATACGGTGAAGTTTTGGTCTTGAAGCAGGTAGAGAAATCCAATCAAATCCAAATCCAATCAATAACGCCAAAACAATTTGTAACCCGATCATTCAAGTTCAAAATATATTGATGCTCTACCCTATGAGTAGCTGTGAATCGTAATAAGGTTTCCTAAAACAACATCTTACATCAAGATATCGACAACAGCATGAGTCGTTACGTCTCAAAATCCAATAAATCTCCAATTTGGTATCCTTAGCCAACTCGAACAAGGCATTTACACACTGACTATTAGATAACTAGCAATTTACTGCCAGCGAGAGAGCCAAGGGCTGACTAAACACTTGAAACTCTCAACCAATCGGTATTCGAGTGCACGGGAATGAGGGATCAATTTTGCCCCTGCCTGTAATGCAGCGTATAATCCACCCCATTTGAGGATTGTGAGACCAGTCTCGTACCTACATACAAGCTTGCTTTCTCAACCTGCATTACCCTCATACAGTGTGTGTATGTATCGTCAGCATCAGGTAGGAAGCAGAGGACTGTGCTCGAATTGTCAGCGCCAATCCCGGTTTTGTCCTTCAGCATTAGACCATGATGCTCGGAAGCCCCTCGACATGGCCCATGGAATCACCCCCACCGTGAAGGACATAGAAGCAGGTCCGCATCGTAATTGAGTTTTGGACATTTTAAAAGAAGGGCAAATTCCTAGCCTATACAGATTGAAAAGAAGGGCGATCGAGTGTGTTTCATGTCTATGCAAGGCTGGCACTGGGAAATATGTTGAGTAATCCCATGTTTTCGTTCGCTTCCATAGATTCAGAGAAGCAAGTGACTGGTTTACGGGTGAGGAAAAGCATGAGGGACAGTAGCTGTGTTGTAGAATGCCACATATTTTTCGCCTCAGGCCGTACCGTCTAGAGTTACTCATGCGACGCAAACATGAATCTATGTGTGTATGTTTTGGCAAAAAATACCACTGATGAAGGCTGGGACCAAGGGGACCAGGGAATCATCGACACTTGAATAAATAAGGATTTAATTGACAGTCGGTTGAGAGGGAATTTAAATGAGCGATATTTTAGCGACTGGCAAATTAATGGAGCTGGCTCGGATTTCCATCCCCAGAGAGGGTTCATCTGGAATGTTTGCTGAAATGATTTGGAAAAGTATCACTTTTGAAATATTTTCTGTTAAACTTTCACATACTAAATATTACCGTCGTTGTTATCACTGAGAAGCAATGGAATTTGATGTTTCCAGTTAGTCTCTCTTCCACCAGATAGGTACTTTGAATAAGTACTTTCACTTACCGAAGCAGGTAAAGGCACATAAAAGCGAGAGAGGCGAAAACTTTGTCCTAAACTATCGCCATATTGATAAAACTTTTACATCACTTCTCTGGTGCCTTTTGCTGCCCCGGCACCATTCATCCGAAACGATTTCCAACTTTCCGTCCCACTACATACCGGGCTAAGCCAATCCTTGAACTCGATACGGGCGGGAATAGGAAGTCAAGCACTTCAAAACCGGGAGGAAAATTAAATTGAATTGAAGGTGCTTCCGAGGCGATATATAGGTTGAACCCCCAGGTCTTCCTCGCCTTCCCTAGGGGCGTTTAGACTAATATTGAGTTCATATTGAATGGATTCTATAGGACCGTTGTTGCGCTTTCATCGCGGATTGGATACCTAATTGAATGTTTTAGAGCATACACTTAGCGAAACAAGAATAGCACAACCATGTTTTTTAACAATATTTTGAGAATTTCCGAACTGGTTAAGCTCAAATCAGTTTTGAATGTTAGTAATAAATTGCCTGGATTTAGTTTATTATGTCTGCGTTGAAGACCACTGGGCACGCGAATGGTAGCGACCGGTCCATTCCATAGTGAAGCGATAGGCATTGACTGGCCGAACATGACAGGTGAACTGGACGGAAGAACAAATGGAGACAGAAAAAAAACGTAAATAAAAACAAATATAGGTAGTGGAAAAAGCAGGTGAAATCATTCTTACTAATAAAGTCAATAGAACAAAGTTAAAAAAAAACTGTTTAGTTAGTAGGAAATTATTGCAACGGTGGAACTTTGCCCGATCATCAAGTGCAAACTATATTTGGGTAAAATTTATTATGCTAAATCTTAAATTTAATTGTAAAATAGTGCTACTGATTCCAGATTCACAGTACGGTTCCGAACATTTGTATATTTTGGATGATAATTGGATTATATTTCCTTTTTGTTTATGCGAAATACTAACGTAAGTGATACAATTGCTACTGAACTATACTAAGTTAACTAAATTATCTAATACAGCCCAGAAAAATGAATATTACGCGCCAGTAGAACCTTTTTAGCACGAGGTGAAAAGGAGAAAAACTATCTATTGTAAGTTCGTCCGCATCGAGCTCTCATGCCGTGCGGATCTATTTTCTTTTGCTGAAGGAAGTATTCTTGCTACCTAAAGCTATAACAAAATCAAACAGCACTTTTCAGTGCTTAACATTACCGGCACATTTTTTATTTTTTACCCTTATTCCTTTTCGATCCTTGTCTGGACCCTACGCGAGGTAATCCGACTTGGATATCGATTTGTAAAATTCCTCTTTGACCCTTCGGATTCTTGTAGAATCTGCTTGGAAGTTGATTAGGAGAAAACGTATAAATTCTAATCATTTTGGGAAAATGGCGCCTAAACGCAAAAGAAAGGGACAATCTCTGGATTCCCCTTCTAACAATTTTGATTTGAGCAATCAATTCGATATTCTGACTGATGATGAGAATGATCCATCAGTCAGACTAAAATCTTCGAAGCATTCCCGAATTAATGCAGGGAAAGAAAAGGTTCCACCTATTGTGGTCCGATTTTCATGGGCTCCGTAAGGAAATCACGAATTTCATTAAAGATTCTAAATTTTCCTTTCAAATTGGTCGTCGGGGTGAATGCCGTGTATTGGCTGAAACCTTGATCGGATTTAAACTTCTCGTGGAGTATCTTGCTCAAAGAGGCATCAAATTCTTCACACATGACACCAAAACAGAACGTCTGTTCAAAGTTGTCCTAAAAGGTCTAGCCAGTGGTGAATCCTTGGATGAGATCAAACAAGAAATTTTTAAATTGCTTGGAGTTACACCAGTTCAAGTGATGAAAATGAAAAAGAAATCCCAACCTGGCGATTCTCGCAATGGGATTTCTAACGATTTTTATTTAGTTCATTTTAAATCAAATGAACTGATTAACCTTAAGGCATTGGGAAATACCAGCCTTATGCTCCATGTCAGAGTGAAGTGGGAACACTTTAGGAAGACTGGAGGAAATTCTGAACATCTCACCCAGTGCCGTAAATGCCAGGGGAGGGGTCACGGGACAAAACATTGTCACATGGATGTCAAATGCATGCATTGTGGCGATTCCTCTCACGCCAAGGACAACTGTCCTGTGAAGGATCCCAAAAATTTTAAATGTGCGAATTGTGGTGGAAACCACAAAACCAATTTTTGGGAATGCAAGACTCGCAAAGCGATCTTGAATTCTCGTGCTAAGCATCAGGTAGGGACCGCTTCACGTTCCCGATCAGGTAATTATTCCTCGGCTGTTAACAACGGTAATCGAGGAGGAAATCCAACATTCGTACCGGAAGGTACGATCAATGCCCAACCGTCAAATTTTCCACTGCTATCTGCTGTTAACAATGGTCAGCGAAGTACAAATGTACCCGTAAGTACAAACAGAGCACAAGTTTTCAATGCTCAATTCTTACCTGCTGGTAGCAATGTACAGCTAGGTAATGGAGCTTCCTACGCTGCCGTTACAGCCGGTAGAAACCAAAATTCTACCAGAAATGTTGAAGATTTTTACTTAGGTAGCATAACCGCTTCAAAAATGGATTTTTTGCAGAAACCATTAATCGATATGATTAATGGAATGTTAAACAAGAACTCCATGTTTGATGCAATTCAAACTGGTATAAAATTTGCAAACAATATTGTCATGACCCTGAAATTCAGCAATGGGTATTAAGACACTAAATATTTTAAATTGGAATGCTCGATCTCTTAAAAATATTGAAGACGAGCTGTTAAACTTTTTACGAGTTTATAGTTAAACCAGGTGATAAAATAAAAAGGGATCCTAATTATTTTGTACACCGCAATGATCGTCTTAAAAGTCCAGGTGGTGGCGTTGCCATAATTTTTCATAGTCGTATCAAACATCAAATCCTTTCTCTATTTAATACCAAAGTTTTTGAAACTTTGGGGGATTTTGTTGAAACAAAATTTGGTCAACTTATACTATTAGCTGCCTATTTACCATTCCAATGCGTAGGTCAGCAAAAGAATCTTCTCAAGGGTGACCTTCAGAAGCTTACCCGTTATAGGTCAAAATTCTTCATTATTGGTGATTTTAATGCAAAACACCGTTCGTGGAATAATGCTCAAAGTAATTCCAATAGTAATATACTATTTGATAATTGTTCTGCGGGTTATTACACTATCCAATATCCAAACAGCCCAACTTGCTTTTCTTCTGCCAGAAATCCCTCAACTATTGATTTGGTCTTAACTGATTCATGTCAACTTTGTAGCCAATTGGCTACCCATGCTGATTTCGGTTCGGATCACCTTTCAGTAACTTTTGAAATATCTCAAGAAATAATTTCTAGTCCCAACAGTTCTACTTTCAATTATCATAGAGCTGATTGGAACCAATATCAAACATTCATGGTATAACTTTGATCCTTATATTCCTTTGGAAACTAAAAAATGTTATCGATAATGCTCTTGAATCTCTGGCTACTTCCATAGTTGAAGCAAGAGCTGTCTCAGTTCCAAAATGCGAGCTAAAGTTCAATACAATTATTATAGACGACGATCTTCAGCTTTTGATCCGTCTGAAAAATATCCGTAAAAGACAATATCAAAGAACACGCGATCCCGCCATGAAAGTTATCTGGCGAGATTTGCAAAAACAAATTAAAAAACGCTTCTCTGCCCTGAGGAACAAACAATTCGAAAATAATGTGTCAAAATAAGAGCCGAGTTCTAAACCTTTTTGGAAACTCTCCAAAATTTTAAAGAAACCTCAAAAGCCTATTCCAGCGCTCAAAGAAGGTGATAAAATATTGCTAACAAATGTGGAAAAAGCTCAAAAACTTGCTGAGCAGTTTTAGAGTTCCCATAATTTCAGTTTGGATCTTACTAGTCCAATTGAGAATCAGGCTGCTCTTGATTATCTGAATATATCCTCATGGGAAAATATTTTTGATGAATCCTGGGGTACTGATTTGGATGAAGTAAAAACTATAACTAAAAAGTTAAAAAATATGAAGGCTCCAAGTGATGATGGAATTTTCTATATACTCATCAAAAAACTTCCAAAGAGTACCTAGTCTCTCATGGTAAAATGATTTAATAAATGTTTTCATTTGGCATACTTTCCTGAAAAATGCCAAAGTTGTTCCAATTTTGAAGCCCGAGAAAGATCCAGCTGAAGCTTCTAGCTACAGACCAATAAGTTTACTTCCTTCAATCAGTAAACTTTTTGAAAAGCTAATTTTGAATAGAATGATGCTTCACATCAATACAAACTCAATTTTTGCAGATGAGCAATTTGGGTTTCGCCATGACTTTTGAGAGTTACTAATTTAATTCGTTCAAACAAATCTGAAGGCTGCTCAACTGCAGTTGCTCTTCTAGACATAAAAAAAGCATTCGACAGTGTTTGGCACGAAGGTTTGATTGCTAAATTGAAAAACTTTAATTTTCCGCTCTATATTATAAAATTAATTCAAAATTATTTAACTGACAGAGCTCTGCAGGGAAATTATCAGAATTCCAAATCTGATCAACTACCTGTTAGAGCTGGAGTTCCTCAGGGTAGCATTCTTGGGCCGATACTATATAACATTTTTACTTCCGACCTCCCTGATTTGCCTCAGGGTTGTCAGAAATCCTTGTTGGCTGATGACAGGGGCATCTCCGCTAAAGGAAGAAGTCTTCGTGTCATTTGCAGGAGACTGCAGAAAAGTTTGGACATTTTCTCTTCTTATTTACAGAAATGCAAGATTTCTTCCAACGCTTCCAAAACTCAACTAATAATATTCCCACATAAACCTAGAGCTTCTTTTTTGAAACCTAGTAGTAGTCACATCGTAACTATGAGCGGTGTTCCAATTTCCTGGTCAAGCGAAGTGAAATACTTGATCAAAAATTAAATTTTTAAAATCACATTGAAGGCATTCAAGCCAAATCTAATAAATATATAAAATGTTTATATCCTCTTATAAAAAGATAATCCAAACTTTGTCTGAACAACAAACTACTAATATTTAAACAAATTTTTAGACCAGCCATGCTTTATGCTGTTCCAATATGGTCTAGATGTTGTGCTACCAGGAAAAAAAATACTTCAAGGGATTCAGAATAAAGTTCTGAAGATGATTTTGAAGCTACCTTCTTGATACAGTACTAACGAAGTACATAGAATTTCGAATGTTGAGACTTTAGAACAAATGTCCAACAAAATAATTAATAATTTCAGACAAAAATCGTTGCAATCTTCTATTGCAATTACAAATTCCCTTTATGCTTCGTTAAGATTAATTTTAGTTTGTTTTTAGTTTTAAGATTATTATTGTTATACTGACACGCAGGAATAAAAACCTGTTTAAAATACTGAACTGCTAAGGCATGAACAATGTAAACAAAATTAGGTACATATTTTAACAATTAAGGTTGATACGTTTCGGCAGTAGCTGGAGCACCTCGATTTACATAAAATATAAATATGAATAAATTTGGAACAAATAAAGAGTTAAAAAATAAAAAAATAAAAAAATAAAACAAAAATGTGACCTCACATTCATTTCACTTTTTCGCTAAACAGAAAATTGGAGTCTGTCATCGATTGTAAGTTATTAACTTCATGTAATCAAGCTTTATAACTAAAAAAAATATAATTTACAGTCAAAGCTGCTGAAAAAGTAAGCTGCTACAGAAAGGTGGTGCATTTTCCTGAGGTAAATCCGAACAATGTCAGTAATATTGTGGAACATGTACATTTATGCCAAAACATTCAAAATAACATAAGTAATATAAAAAGAAAATTGAATGAAACTTTAATGAAATTCTGATGGGTGTAGAACTAAGTAAAGACTTAGTAAGTATTCGAAATAAAATGTAACATGATTAAATTGTAACTTCCTAGAGTGTGGGTAAAAATTGATGAAATTTTGATTGAAACTACATTGCTGGACAAAATTAATCTTAGACCACATAAATTTTGTAATTTTCTTCGATATCTCAACTGATTTAAATGATAGAGGCTAAGTGTCTATGCATAAACATATTTTTAAACAAACAAAAATTATTGGCATGAAAAATGTAGGAATGTGCATGACTTGCTTAATAGTAAATAATTGTTTGCGAGGGGGTATTTCCAAACGGACGAAATAAATAATATACCTGAATTTTCAATACTAAGTTTGACCCTCTTAGCCTTCAAAACTGCTTTCAGTCGATGCGGCATACTTTCGACAAGCTTTTTGAAATAATCCGGATCAACATGTCGCCAGGCTGTTTCGAGAGCTTCATAATATTATTTTTGTTGTTGATTACTGATGTCCTGTCCACTTTATTCTCCAGATAATCCCACAGATTTTCAATCGGATTCAAATCAAGGGATAACGGAGGTCATTCGAGCATCTTGATTCGGTTTGACTCGAAGAACGCAGTAATTTTCTTCGCTATGGATCGTTGTCCTGTTGAAAAATGTAGTTGGTTTCCAGACCAGTTTTCAAAAGAGACACCTCCAAATTGGCGCAGAGCAATTCGATGTATATATCCCCATCACATCACACTTAAGCAATTGGAGAAGTCTATATTCAGACTTAAATACTTCTTTTAAATTGACAAACCCCTGTTTTATTGAACTATTTTGACAGCTGATTCCACGGTTGAAAATAATATACAATTTGATATAACACGTACAGTCGGCCACGTGTGTTATAGTGACAACTTACGATGTGAAGTCAATCAGGAGCATTTCCAGTTAGAATGGCCTGATAATGTGTAACATATCAATCGACTTTTTCATTTGAACGAAATTCACAACATATATTTGACTAAGGAGCTTGAGTATTTCCAAAATGTTATGAATTTTAATGCACAGGAAATATTTTGTTCAAGTGCGATTGCATTAAAAAAAAAAACAGTATTCATACACCCCTCTATGGGACTTCGTATGGGAGTCAACTGACACGTAATCTTTTTAGTGTCATTTAATAAGCTTATTTTATTTGATTTGATAATTTGATGAATCGTTTATGTGTTCATCAAACATGATTTTGTGCTCACAACATACATCTTATTTAACGGGATATATAAACTTACATTTGTTAATTGATTAAACAACCCAATTTCTGAAATCCACGTATGCATTATAGCATTAAGCTAAGTCTAAAAATTGTAGCTCGGAAGAACTACGTTGCATAGAAAAACTGTTTAACAACTAGTTGTAGTGAATAAAAAATAACACCGAGGAAAAAAAAATTTTGTGCTAAAAATTTGATAACACTAAATTATAAGTAACTCAAACCCTCTTTTATTCTCTTCATTTTTTTGTGAAAAAACTTGAAGATATTAGAAGAAATATCGGCATTGGCATGTCTTATCGTTTGTCTTAACCTATTATCGACAGGGGAGTAAATGAAACCGTGCAGTTTTTTTTTTTTGTGAAGCGGGTATCTGGAACATTCCAGATTGGAGCACACTTGTTACAAAACAATTGAGGTGACTGCTTTGTGACTCAATTAATTCACAATCAAGTTGCTGCAACCGTTTTGACCGTAGTGTGCTGCTTGGGATGAAGTACCTTTACGCAAAATATCAGAACTTGAGGACTTTAATACCCCCATGGCGATAAGACATTCAGAAGCATACATAAATAAAAACAAAAGAAAAAAATAGTAGCGTAGTACCTTTAAATAAAACGTTGAATTTTCTGCGTTATCTAATGCACATAGAGGGAATGCTAAATTTGGCAGAAAATAACGGGAAAATAATTTGATGTGAAATCAAGCTAGATAACGCCTGAATCTAGCCTGTTGTATGAAAGATTGCAAACATAGTTGTATGACGCGTAAAAGATTGCAAACAATTTCGTTGTTTACGCCTCCTTTGGCTTGGAATTGAACGAAGGGAAAATTTACGCGCCTGTTAAAATTCATTATTGTTTTTTGTGTTGTCTTCAGCAAGGTTATTGATCGCATTGACATACCCATGCTTCTATTCGAATTGCCAAAAGTGGAAATTGAGCCAGGAATTCTCAAATGGCTCGAATTCTTTATTCTTCATTTTTTTCATGCAACATTGGTCGTGGGCAAAAAAGCAACACATCAAATCGCTTTGCAAAATGTGAGTGCGTGAGGTTGTGAAGTGTATTAGTTGTTGAGTATAAAATTGGAGTCCGGAAGTCCCATGCTCTCAAAAAAAAAAATACGACGACGCTACGTAACCATGAATCGAAATGAGGCCGTCAGCGTCACGGCTCTAGATAGTTACCATTCAACCACTTTAACAAGTTGAACAGAAGGAATAGAAGCCCTACAGTTGCTTCGATTGTCGAGGCACTCAGTGGTACAGCAACAAAGCAAGTGTCGTTCGCACATTCTTCCATGGCTTCGCGTGGTGATCAAGAAGAGCAAAATTGATGAGAGGGAGATGGGATTGCGATGATTTTTATTTCAGTTCATTTATTTGTACATGCTCTATCGATTTAACTTTACAGAGCCAAGTTTTCAAATATATATACATCAATTATCTAAAACCTAACGTTAAGTGGATAGGACCGATTACTCGCGGCCGTCTCGAGGTTAATAGGAATAACAACTGAAAGGATGGGAAGGTGGGCTGGAATTTGAAGTGTGGTTTATATAACACATTTTTTGACGAAGGACTTACGTCTCTCGTTCTAAAATTTCTGAAATCGCAAGCGTTACGTGGGTTTGGAGACTTATAACGATAATATCTCCTCTCTGGCCCACAGAATTTTTACGATAAGTATTTCATTCGCAAGGTAGAACATCAAAGCTGAATCCCTGTTGAAAGCTTAATTCATAACGTTTGTTTAAACTAATTAAAATGTACTTAAAAGAAAAATGTCTAAACGCACAAAGCTATTGGTCGAAAATGACATCATGTTTGCGCCTCGCTTTGATTGGTTCATACTGCCACAGTTACCATGCCAGCGAATATCAAACATGTGGGGACGGCCGACCAATCATCAGTTCTCGCTGTGCATCCGTATGCGACAGACGTAACTGCGGAGCACGTTGGTAGAAAACGCCACCCGTGAAAACAAGAAGACCAGACCAAGCAGAATCATCCACGTCACCTGCAGCTAGCCATCCGCAACGACGAGGAGCTGAAAAAATTTTCTTCGGTGTGACCATTTCACAGAGTGGTGTCCTGCAGCCCAAGAAGACTGAAGAAAATTTCAATCGCGAACCATGTTATCAACTAAAATCCGCCCTCTTCAGGACGATCAAATCAATTTGCCAACTAAAGAGTATGTTTGATCGAAATTTCTCTTGAGCTCATCGAATTTTCATTACCACGCACCGGCTCAACATGGCGTTGCTTGAAAAGCCACGTCCCGGAGAAAATGAGCAACATTTTTTTATTAATATCCATACATAAATCTCTATTTGCCATGTTAAAACTAGCAAGCACGTTGTACATTCAACAAACGAAATATTAACTTCCTGTCATGGAATAGTATATGCAATTACAGGCCCGGCATGGCGAACAGTTATCATTCGTTATTGGACCAGACGCTGTGTATCCGGTTCAGACGTGTGTATCCCGCTCTCGTGATAAAAAAGCGCTTTTCCGAGTTTTTCGCCCTGCTGCTGGAGATCGAGAAGACGCCGCCTTTTGTGGCTGGCACGTCCGCTAGACGAGGCAAGCGGAAGAAGCCCGACGTCGACGCTGACGTAAATCATCCCTCCGTAAACAACTAACATCTGTCCTTTTCAGGACGACCAAATCAATTTGCCAACTAAAGAGTATGTTTGATCGAAATTTCTCTTGAGCTCATCGAAATGTTTCTTAGTACGCACCGGCTCAACATGGCGTTGCTTAAACTGCCGCGTCCCGGAAAAAATGGCCACCGTCGTTCAAGCGGTTGTCATGAGGTTGGGGGCTCGATTCCCGTTCCAGCCAGTGGAACTTTTTGCAAAACGAAAATGTCCAAACTGGTCTACTTGGTGTTAGGTTAAGTTGTTCGTAATTCGCTCTACACCCAAACTAAGAAAGTTAGCTTGTAATACAATTTTGCTTGATTTTGTTCCATTCTTGCTATTGATCGTAACTTGGATGAAAAATCTAACATTAGTTGTGGGCAAAAAAGCAACAGCAATTCGCAATGAAAAATTGAACGAGTGCGTGAGGTTGTGCGCAGTGATATTTAGTTGATGAGTAAGAGATGAGTGTCCCGAAAGTCAGATGTATGTATGTATGTATGTAAGGTAGCCACCATCCCTTCTAAGACCTTGTCATGTATGCAGCTCCACTTAATAGCAAGATTAAAATTGGGTGGCGGTTTTTTATTTACAGTGGCGTTGTGGGGGGGGCAAAAAGGGGTGGGGCGGACACGTAAGAAAAAAAACTTACACGAACGCGGGGGGAAAAAAAAACTCCCTCCTCCAAGATAAAACAACAAAAAAAATAAAACCCTTATTAATAATTCTTTTTAGTTTTTTGGGGGGTGGTGTGGGGGGGGGGGCGTCTTTCTCTTTGATGTTTTTGGGGGAAAATTCACAACACAAAAGAAAAGGGGTGGGAAAAAAAAAAAATATTTTTTTTTTCCAGTCTGCATTGTGCTCTCATGCCGTGCGGTTCTATTTTCTATTTGCTGAAGGAAGTGCTATTGCTACCTAACGCTACACCAAATCTTAAACAGCACTTTTCAGTGCTAAATAATACCTACAATTTTTAGATTTCCTCTTATTCCTTTTCGATCCTTGTTAGGCCCTTCGGGTAACCCGGCTTGGATATCGCATTGGAAAATTCCTCTTCGGTCCCTCGGATTCTTATAGTTATCTGCTTGGACGTCGATTTGGAGCAAATTACTCTGCCACTATGGCAAATAAGCGCAAACGAAAAGGGCAATCTATTGATTCGCCTGCAAATCAAATTAATGTGAGTAATCAATTTGATATGCTCACAGATGATGAGAGCGATCCATCATCTAATCAAAATTTGAAAAAACTTTCTCGATTGAGAAAGGAAAAAGTTCCCCCTATTGTGGTGACAATTTCGGATTTCCATGCTTTTCGCAAGGAAATCTTAACATTTGTTGAAGGTGTGAAATATTCCCTTCAAATTTCCAGACGAGGTGAATGCCGTTTGCATGCAGAAACCTTGGACGGATTCAAACGTCTTCTTGAGTATCTTACTCAGAAGAACCACAATTTCTTCACCTATGACACCAAAGCTGAGCGTCTTTTCAAGGTTGTCTTGAAAGGACTGCCCAGTGGTGAATCTCTCGATGAAATAAAAAACGAGTTAACAAAATTACTTGGATTTAGCCCAGTCCAAGTAATTAAGATGAAAATGAAATCCCGGCCTGGCGATGCTCGCAAAGGGATTTCAAACGATTTCTACTTAGTTCACTTCAAGTCAAGTGAACTTAATAACCTTAAGGCTTTAGAAAAAGCAAGCCTTTTGCTCCATGTCCGTGTGAAGTGGGAACATTTCAGGAAGACTGGAGCCAATTTCCAAAGCCTCACCCAATGCCGTAAGTGCCAGGGATGGGGTCACGGAACAAAGCATTGCCATATGGTTGGTAAATGCATGAATTGTGGTGATTCCTCACACACTAAGGACGACTGTCCTGTGAAGGAAGATCCTCAAAAATTCAAATGTTCAAATTGTGGTGAAAACCATAAATCAAATTTTTGGGAGTGCAAGACTCGCAAAGCAATTTTGCAGTCGCGCACTAAGCGCCAGGTAGGAAACGAAAAACGTTCCCGACCAGCTACTACCCATTCTGCAGCTGTTAACAACGATCAGCAAAGAACAAATTCCTACCAAACCGTCGGTAGAAACAGCGGACAGGTTTTTCCATCCGCAACTGTAACTTCAAACGCTCAACGAGGAGTAAATACTATTTCGATACCTGCAGGTACCAACAGGGTTCAATCTTCAAACCCTACATTCTTACCCAACCGTGTTGTTAACAATGTTCAACATGTAAATGGACCTACCTACGCTGCCGTTGCAGCGGGTGGAAACCAAAACCAAAATTCCCACGGGACTTCTGATGAATTTGATTTAGGTAACATATCCGCTCCTAAATTAGAATTTTTACAGCAATCGTTAATCGATATGATAACCGATATGCTAAAAACTAATTCCATGTTTGAAGCTATCCAAACTGGTATTAAATTTGCCAATAATATTGTCATGACATTGAAGTTCAGTAATGGATTTTAAGTCATTAAATATTTTGAATTGGAATGCTCGATCCATCAGAGATAACGAGGATGAGCTATTTAATTTTTTAAGAGTTCATAACGTGCATATTGCTGTTATAACTGAGACTTATCTCAAACCTGCCCATAAGGTCAAAAGAGATCCAAATTATTTTGTCTACCGAAATGATCGCATTAATGGAGCTGGTGGTGGCGTTGCCATCATTGTCCATAGGCGTATCAAACATCACATTCTTTCTTCATTTGAAACCAAAGTTTTTGAAACTTTGGGGGTTTCAGTTGAAACAAAATTTGGCCAATTTACTTTTATAGCTGCCTATTTGCCTTTCCAATGCACTGGTCAGCAAAAGAACTGGCTCAAGGGTGACCTCCAGAAACTTACCCGTCATAGGTCTAAATTCTTTGTTATTGGTGATTTCAATGCAAAACACCGCTCATGGAATAATTCGCAAAGCAATGCCAATGGTAATATACTTTTTGATCATTGTTCTGCAGGCTACTACACTATTCAATACCCAAACAGTCCAACTTGCTTTTCTTCAGCCAGAAATCCCTCAACTATTGATTTGGTCCTAACTGATTCATGTCAACTTTGTAGTCAATTGATTACCCATGCTGACTTTGGTTCTGATCACCTTCCAGTTACATTTGAAATATCTCAAGAAATCATTTCTAATTCCATCAGTTCTACTTTCAACTACCATAGAGCTAATTGGGATCAATATCGAACATTTATGGAATACAACTTTGATCCTAATGTTCCATTGCAAACAAAAAATGAAATTAATAATGCTCTTGAATCTCTGGCTTTCTCAATAAATAGAGCAAGAGCTGCTTCAGTGCCAAAATGCGAGGTTAAATTCGATTCAGTTATAATTGATGACGATCTTCAGCTCTTGATTCGTCTGAAAAATGTACGTAGGCGTCAATATCAAAGAACACGTGATCCCGCTATGAAAGTCATATGGCGAGATTTACAAAAACAAATTAAAAAACGCTTCTCTGCCCTGAGGAACAAACATTTTGAAAATAATGTGTCAAAATTAGATCCGAGTTCCAAACCTTTCTGGAAACTCTCTAAAATATTGAAAAAACCTCAAAAGCCTATACCAGCGCTTAAGGAAGGTGATAGAATTTTGCTCACAAATGCGGAAAAAGCTCAAAAACTTGTTAAGCAGTTTGAGAGCTCCCATAATTTCAGTTTGGGTCTTACAAGTCCTATTGAGGATCAAGTTTCCAGGGAGTATCTGAATATTTTCTCACAAGAAAATATTTTTGATGATTCTTGGGGAACTGATTTGGATGAAGTAAAAACTATAACTAAAAAATTTCAAAATATGAAAGCACCAGGTGATGATGGAATTTTCTATATCCTCATCAAAAAACTCCCTGAGAGTACTTTGTCTTTCTTGGTAAAACTATTTAACAGATGTTTTCATCTGGCATACTTTCCAGATAAATGGAAAAATGCAAAAGTCGTACCTATTTTGAAGCCAGACAAAAAT
This sequence comes from Aedes koreicus, assembly GCA_024533555.2. Classification (NCBI taxonomy): domain Eukaryota; kingdom Metazoa; phylum Arthropoda; class Insecta; order Diptera; family Culicidae; genus Aedes; species Aedes koreicus. Next base: position 171,145 of record JAHHFK020001021.1, read on the forward strand.
CCGGCTGAAGCTTCTAGCTACCGACCAATCAGTTTGCTTTCTTCAATAAGTAAGCTTTTTGAAAAAATAATTTTGAATAGAATGATGCTTCACATCAATACAAACTCAATTTTTGCTGACGAACAGTTTGGATTTCGCCATGGGCATTCAACTACGCATCAACTTTTGAGAGTTACAAATTTAATTCGTTCAAACAAAGCTGAAGGCTGCTCCACTGGAGTTGCTCTTCTAGACATAGAAAAAGCATTCGACAGTGTTTGGCATGAAGGTTTGATTGCGAAACTGAAAAAGTTCAATTTTCCGCTTTATATCATGAAATTAATTCAAAACTACTTAACTGATAGAACTTTGCAAGTAAATTATCAGAATTCTAAATCTGATCAATTGCCTGTCAGAGCTGGTGTTCCTCAAGGTAGCATTCTTGGGCCAATACTTTATAACATTTTCACTTCAGATCTCCCTGATTTACCTCAGGGCTGTCAAAAATCTTGCTTTGCTGATGACACAGGCATTTCCGCTAAAGGAAAAAGTCTTCGTGTTATATCCAGGAGGCTACAAAAAAGCTTGGACATTTTTACAGATTATTTTCAAAAATGGAAGATTTCTCCTAATGCTTCCAAAACTCAACTTATAATATTCCCACACAAGCCTAGAGCTGCATTTTTGAAACCAAGTAATAGTCATATGGTCACTATGAACGGAGTTCCAATTTCTTGGTCAAATCAAGTAAAATATCTTGGACTGATACTTGATCAAAAATTAACTTTTAAAGATCACATTGAGGGCATTCAAGCCAAATGTAATAAATATATAAAATGTTTATATCCTCTTATAAACAGAAAATCCAAACTTTGTTTGAAGAACAAACTTCTAATATTTAAACAAATCTTTAGACCGGCCATGCTTTATGCTGTGCCAATATGGTCTAGTTGTTGTGCTACTAGGAAAAAAACACTTCAAAGGATTCAGAACAAAGTTCTGAAAATGATTTGAAGCTGCCTCCCTGGTTCAGTACTATTGAATTACATAGAATTTCAAACGTTGAGACTCTAGAAGAAATGTCCAACAAAATAATTCATAATTTTAGACAAAAATCATTGCAGTCTTCAATTGCAATGATCAATTCTCTCTATAGATAAGAACTAGTTTTAAGAAATCAATAATTATTCTTACACGCAGGCAAAAGGAACCCTGTTAAAAATACTGAATAGACAAAGTAAAAATAATATTAACACAATTAGATATAAATGATAGCATATAAGGTTGAAATGTTAATTACTTAGCAGGATCACCTAGGTTAATATATGAATGTAAAATAATGTAAAATTTGAAATAAATAAAGAGTTAAAAAAAAAAATGCTTTTTTAAGTAGAATTTTTCGAATATGATCCTTTCTAAAAAAAAAAAAACATTAAAAACCTTCCTATCTTTTCAAATACATAACGTAGGTTAGATGAGCTATAACTGACAAGGATGCATAAATGTGAAGCTGAAAATGACTTATAAAAAAGCATACAAAATGTAGTGAATGGATGTTATAATATAAAACGATAATAATTTCATTTGTATTTACGTGTCTGCAGATTGTGGTCCTGCTGCAATTGTATACGGACCCGCACATCCACCATGAACCTGAAAGCTTAGATAATGTATCATGGCCACCAGAAAAAAAAATTGATTTGAAATTATTTTACAAAACTTGGGATATCCATGGATGATCTGAAATTGTATAGCATATAAAGAATAATGAACCTAAAATTTCGATGTGCTGCTCTGCTAATAAATGTGATATAACCACAATGGAACTGACTCTTAGCTTCGGGTCTTGATCCCTACTGAGCCCTAGCGGCACGTCAAGCCGGCCAGTTCAGCGCAAGGGATGAGTGTCCCGAAAGTCAGATGGCTCACAAAAATATTATGTATCAAATACGAACTCGGGATACAAACAGTGGCGGCTCTTGATGGCAACCATTTAGGTACTTTGACAAACTAAGAGATATGGAATAGAAACCGTACAGTTAGTTCACTTGGCGAGGAAGTCAGGGTACAGCATTTAAGCAAATGGACATATTTTCCACCAAGCTATGTGCAACCTGTCGCTAACATACTTGCATGGCATTGTTTATTTCATAAAACGCTTTGTCGATGATCAGTGAGAACAAAAATAGAACACTTGACGGCGGCAATACAACAGTGGCCAATAGCCTTGCGGCATCGACTCATCCATATTGTATATTGATATGTTGGTGATGATTGAATAAGGATCCTACAGCGATAGATTTGATTCGAGCTATTTTTGCTTGCCAGTCGCTTGCACACGCTAACATGGCTTCATTTGTACCATTTTCTTTGTGGATCAAAATGGGCAAAATTGCCTTTTCTGAAGCATGCGGATTTCTCAAGATATGATTGCAAAACTGCAATTGCATTTTTTGCCACCTTTTTAACTTTTGGGTATATGTTCAATCTTCAGTCTGTACAATCTCGAATTGAAGACGGTATAAATGCCTATTTGTATCGTAGTATCACGTGCCGCCAAACACTCAGGCTGTCCTGCAGCCCAAGAAAACTGATAAGAACATTTCAATCGCGAACCATGTTCCCTCCGTAAACATAGGATCCATTTCACACTTGCAAGCACGTTGGACATTTTAGCGCCAACATTTGATTAGGGCTAATCTGCTTTTGTAAACAAACACTTTGTCTGCTAATTTATCGTAAGTTGAATACAATTCCTTCAAATTTAATATATCTGCGGACATAAATAAAGCTGATCTTCCTTAAAGAGTGCTTAATTTGTATTTGTGACCTTTTGTTCAAGAGCAAATGACTACGAAAGCCATTGTTTACCAAAGCAGATTCGCCCTAATGTAGACAAAATAGTCAAAAGGTTGAAAGTAACATTTGTAATCAATGACTTCTAGCGTATTTTTCTGGCATCTGCTTGCTCCCACAATCAAAATAGCACCAGAAATAGATACAGGGAGTTATTACCTTCCCGTCGGTAGTGGATATAGATGTTAGCAACCTGGCATTTCAAGGAAATTTACGTTTTAAGTCATTGGTTACAATTGCTACTTTCGACCTTTTGACGATTTTCTCTAGTAATCTAATATCATTAGCAGTCAATTCAAGCCGAACTGCAGTTTCTATAAATTTTCGTGGAGCACCAATAGCAGAAGAAGAACCGGAGCCTCACACACCAATAGCATAGGGTTTCGTGGTTCTATACACTGAATAAAATATAGTAAAAATTTATCAATTAAATGACATCATTTTCTTCACATCAACAAGCAGTTCTACGTCAACTTAGCAGTTAGGTCACTGACATATAACTCACCCTTTCGTTTTTTGTTGATTACTGATGGCCTGTCCACTTTATCATTCAGATATTCCCACAGATTTTCAATCGGGTTCAAACCAAGGGATAGTGGAGGTCATTCGAGCATTTTGATTCGGTTTGATGTAAAAATAGGACATGAAAAATTTGTTGTTAGAAAACTTTTTTCCTTAAAAGCCCACCTCAGGATTTATAAATAAAAATAAAAATGTTTTGCAAATTGACTTTAAATTTTAAAATATACTTTTCAGCGTGAAAGAATCAATTTTACAATTTTTAACTTTTTTCTAATAGTTAAGACGATTTTCTAAAAGTCACTCATACTTTACGTTTTTGTAAGTCCTCTCGGCTCTGTTGTCCTTTTTGAGTTACGTTGACATGATAAATTTATTGTTAGAAAAACTTTTTTTTTTAAAAGTGCCCATCTTGCACTGTATGACGAACTTTTAGACAATTATATTGACCTGATTAAAAAAAAAAATTTCGTTCAATTCTAAGATAGCAATTTTTTGCAAATTGACATTAAATTTTAAAATATTTTTTTTAGTGTGTTATAATCGATTTTTTATTTTTTTCATTTTTTTTTCATAAGTGTTAAGACAATTATACTTTTGGGGCATATATGACCCCTTATACCTGAAGGGGTTAAATCAAATAGACTCATATTTGCTCATTTTCTGTTTCCGCGTGGAACTGCTCTTTTCTCATTTCAAATTTATCAACATTTGCTGTCAATGGAAAAGGGGAAAACCTTCTTCAGAGTTTCGATGTGCAATTTTTTGTACAAGCATGGTATCTCCACCCACGAAAGTCTGAACTTTCACATTTACCAAGCGAGACAGTTTAATAACAGGTTCCCAGTTATAATAACTTAATTTTCATGAGCGTCTGGTGGATGACGTGACTGTGGACAATAAACCGTAGAAAATGTCAATCCAATGCGAAACCAGACACCGCGTTGCCGTCAGTTAGCCAATTTTCAAATTCTGTGCAAAGGACTGGAATGCATCATTTTTCATTGCATCCATTTTGATGGAATCCACCGGATCTGGGTCAATGCTAAGAACATTTATACATTTCCCCTATTGATCCACGTGCAGTAGCTCGAATGGATCATTGGATTTATATGCACTCATAAAACGGCATTCAATTTATTTTTATAGACATTTCACTAACCGAGGCGCCACTGAACCAGAACTATTCAATCGTACATTGTGGTTTTTCGCTGTCGAGAATCTGAATAAACATGAATCGTCAAACAAAAGGGAGCGAAAATGACTTCCTTTGCACTGTTTCGTCGATGAGATGTATTGAAAAAGTTGAGCTAATAAAGAAACACCATAAAAATGTTATTATCAGGAAAGAAGTTTGTCCGTTTTTTTTTCGATCGTGGCTCTAGAAAGGAAGATCTATAGACGAGCACAGTCTTATTTGTTTCGAGTTGTAGATTTGAATGGAGGGGAAAACTAATTAAACTACGAAGCTGATTAACGACTGAGATATAAAAATAGATGTTTGGTTGGATTAGTGAAGCGTGAGACGGAGGGGATCTCGGATTCAGATATACAACATGATAATCAAATCTTGACCCATTTTGAACATCTAGGAATGCAAGACCCGAGGTTGGATTTCACAATTCACTATCCACAGGAATACAGAAACCTTCAAAATTTCAAACAGTATTGAATCAACACTTAGTCGAGCAGTGTTTTTCCCACTCTTATCCAAAGTTAGACACTATTTTGAGAATATTCAACCGACGCCAACAAAAATCTTAAAATGTTTAGAACAGATTTGAACCATCTAACAATACTGAGTTATATTTCTCAGCAACACTTAGTTTTTTCATCACAACACTTCAACCGAAACAAAACTCCTCAGCCATCGTCGAGCTCCGCTAGAAACCAAAAAAATCAAAAACTCTCTAATTAAGTGGATTACCTTCACGACCTTTTTCCCTGCACCGCCTGCTACATACGTACATAAGCCTCCGCCTTCTGCTGAGTGCCGGCGCTCCACTGATATCGACCCCGAAGGGATGCGAGCGGCATAAGCTGTGATGTGTTATCCGTACTCTGCTGAACGTTGAGAGCCCATCCGCTCGCTCGCCGTACATTCACGTTTATTAATGTTTGGGATTTTAATTCAATTTAACGTGTTTTATTTGATAGCCTCCCGGGATTGCAAATTGTCTGACAGAAGTAATCAGTTGAGTGTTGGGTTGAGTCGTTTCGGTTGCATCAACGAGAATGTTCGTGCATGTGAGAGGGCACTGGGGATATTCTCGACAATTATCGAATGTTTTCAGTAAAATTTTAAGCGTTTATTTATTCATTTAAAGATCTACTTGCATACCATGCCGGCCTGCCATACCTGAGTATGGACAGAGCACTCAAGTCGAGCACTCGACACTGAAGAAGTCTGTAAGTCGCTAGACGAAATAGGCCTATCTGTCAAAGGATAAGCTTTCTAATTTAACGGACTTTGCTCGTGTTTACTCGTGATAGGTTGGAGAAGTGTTTCAGTTGTTGAATGATCAAGTGAAGTGTTAATTTAAATTTTCCTAGTTGTCCAAGAGCGACGCTGGTCAGGAGTTTTCGTTTGCTCCTTTGTACCGCTGAGCTATTCGACATTCATGCAGTCGTTCTTTCTTGCAGGCGTGGTTGATGTAGCTGATAAAGGACAGCTTGTTATCGATCATAACCCCCAAGCTTGCCAAGGGACCACTTTAGGGTGATGAAGCAGTTAGCTGCAATAATCGTCTCCTTTTGCTCCGATTTTCTGTTATTGACCACAGTAATCTCCAATTCAAGATGAGCTATCGCCAGTCTCCTGGAGCGCATCCATCACTCGACTATGTCGATGAAGTTTGTGACCGTTAAAACCAACTTTTCTATTAACTCTCCATAAACTTCCAGGATGATGTCATCTACGATGCCCACTATCTTTACCCCGTTGGGGAACTTCAACCTCAACACTTCGTCATACACCATGTTCTAGAGCACCGGACCCAAGATTGAACCTTAAAGAACTCCTACGGTGACTTGAAAACTTTTGTGACCAACCGCAGTGTCAACACTTCGTCAACACTTCGTCATACATCGTGTTTCCGAACACAGTACCCAGGAATGAACCGTGAAGAATTCCCATGCTGACTTGAGCACTATCGTCATCCGCCGCAGTGTTGTATACCAGTACTCAATTCTGGAAGTAGTTACAGGTACATAGGAACTCACAGACGCTAGAGCGAGTTTGCAATAGCCTCCCAACAGTTGCTTTTGAACGCATTTCTCACATCCAGGGTGACTACTGCATAGTAGTGAACGTTGGATTGGCACCTCTACCGTCTTGGTGACGGACATGATGACATCCACCGTTGACTCCCGGGCTCGTCTGCTGGCCTTTATCTCCCTCCTTAGCACGGCCTTGGCGGTGACTTGGGTCACTCGACGCTCCGTTCTTTCGAAGTCCAATCGCGCTCTCTGCATCCTCCTTCTTGTGCGGAAGCCAATTCTACGGAGGTCAGTCATCGACTCTATGTACCAATGCACCTGTGACCTTCCATCCCTTGGTTTAACCTTTCTAGGCATGGTTGCATTGCACAATCATGTAAGCAGCGCCACGAGTTGATTGCCGCACGGGTCCTGGGTTTCACTCTTGCTCGGTTCTCGCTCAAGCGCCTCTTTAAATACTTCATCATCGAAGTATGATGTCCTCCATCTGCGGGCAAATGGAGTAGGTGCTCTTCCTTCTGCGCGCTGTCTAGTATTGTGGACGATACTATAGCGAACTTCCATGTGGTCGCTATCAGTGTAGCCATCCTCCATCCTCCAATTGTTCGATAGCCCAGGGCTGCAGAACGTAACGTCGATGATCTACTCCACTCCGTTTCCATGGTAGGTACCTTCGGCACCTACGTTGGCCAGATCTACGTTCAGCCTGGCCAGGGCCTCAAGCAGCATCTGGCCCCTAAGGTTAGAAAGGCGGCTGCCCCACTGCAGCACCCAGACGTGGAAGTCGCTCGCTATTACCAACCAACCTATTCGGCCAGTTAGCTCTGTTGTCATCCGATGAACCATTTGTGAGAACTGTTCAATTGACCATCTTAGTGGCGCATAACAGCTGCAGAAGAACACTCCATTCTTTATAACAATCGCGAAGGCCTCGTTTGAGGTAGAAACAATTTTCTAAACTGGGAACTTGCCCGTCGTCCATAATGCCGCCATATTGGACCCATCCGCAACCCAGTTGACCGCACTTGAAGCATGCTTTTGGTGGCTGGTGAAAACTGAGAGCGCAAACGGACCACCTCACCTTGAGTTTAGCCACTTTTAGGGCCATGTTTCGTGGCCACTTGGGTCCCAAGTGGACCGTTTTGTAGCCGTATGGCTGTTGTGACTTCCTCGACTCCACACTTAGTCTTGATGGCCGTGGAGATTTCACTAGCCTACATGATTGAACGAGTCACTGGATAGTCACTAGCTTGGTCAGGGCACGTACCTCCACTCCCGCTCCCAGAGTTTGTTTGGCCAGCTTTTTTATAGCCTGGGCCCTTCAGCTTGGGATTCTTCTTAAGCTCAAGGATCATTTCATCTGTGTAGGTACGACGGATACTCTGCACATCGGCTCCCAGATCTACGAGCATATCGTCGTCTTGCATCTCTTCTCGCTCCATTCAGTACTGGGGCAAGCCCTGGCACTTAGGCCGCCCTTTGCGCTTGACGCTACCCTTGCTGACAAACTGGGTCAAGCGATTTTGGCTCCTGGGCTACTCTCTTTTTCCCCCGTAGGACGTGAAGTTGGATCCTTCCAACACCACGTTTGCAGGCAACTGTCTCGCATACTTGGACGTCCCTGCCCTTACGGTGGGTGGGGTGAGGATACCCGGACGCGTCCATCTGCGTCACTTTCACAATTGGCGCATATGTACGCCACGGTGTCCTCCACTGGACAGTTTGATGTCTCATGGTGCTGGGAGCAGTTGCACGATTTCCGCCACGATATGGTTCCCAGCGAACGATGATGAAAAAAAGGATCGGATTGCTTGCAGGGAATGGAGCGTCACCGTCTCTTTCTAGAAATGTACCAGGAAAAGGCTGTCTTGGTATTTTTTAACATTCTCGTTCCTCCTCTTCATCCGGAAGACATCGGTTGTACCGCTCCTTGATTTCCTCTTCAATTAATTTTGGGTCGGAGTTCGGAAGTTCTCTGATGACAGCCTTGAAGGATTTCTCACCAGGAATGTCATGTTTAAAAAATTCCTCCTTGGAATATTTTAGAAATGATTCAAGCAAATCGAGTTCCGCTTTCATGCGGAGCATTAATTTGATCCCGATTTGGGATAGCTTGAACTCTGCGGCTATGCCCATCGATGTGAAATTGCTCACGAGTTTGCTGAGCGGAACGTTTTTCACTACCAGCTGTGGCAGTTTTATTTTCATTGGACTTGATCCAGCAGCTTGGTCGTGGGTACTGTTTGCTGCGGGTCTTGACAGGCCAGCTGCTTGGCGGAGCGCAATGGGAACGGAGGCATCACCAATCGACATCCAACCGTCGTTTTCGTTCAGGACTGCTTTCCCCCTGGGGCGATTCATTGCCCGATGATACGTCGGACTTCTTCTTCTTCTCTATTTTTCGGGCTTTCCTTTTCCTCCCATCTTGCACGATGGACGATGAGCATACGCGACGGTAACTTCCAACAAACTACGATTTCAATTGCAGCGTGAAACACGACGACCGATTGCATCGCTGTACAGTGAACGAATGAACCGACAAGCTACTACTACTAAAATTGATCTTTATTTTCATTCTTTGTCTTATATACTAAATAACAAATTCTAAGTGTTTTAGCCCATTGGACTCTTCAGTTTTGTTTAAGTGTTTTATGTGTTTTATGTGTTAAGTGTGTTTTGTGTTTTAATTAATTTTTCAGTTCAGCCCTTGGGGCATTGTTTGTTAAAATTTGATAACCTACCTAATCTACAACTAAAACTACAATTTGAAAAAAAAAACTAGGGGAGGGGAACCAGATTCCGGATGATCTGGTGATCCGATGTCAGGGAGCGTGCCCTGTACCGATTGATAGACTCACTAAAGCGATCGTCGAGCATTTTTATCTCGGCCAGACGGTGGACCTCAGATGTTCTTGTCCTCGGAGGGGTGTTCAGGATCATCCTGAGGAACTTATTTTGAACATGCTGAAGCTTCAGGTGATGTGTTTTTGCGCAACTCTCCAAGATTGGCATGCCGTACTCGATGACTGGAAGTATGATTTGCTTGTAGACAGCAAGCTTGTTTTTCAGGTATAATGTAGACTTTCTGTTGATCAATGGGTACAGTAGCTTCAACAGAACGTTACACTTTGTGACAGTTTTGTCAACCTGTTCTCTGAAAATAAGCTTGCTGTCTATTGTAACGCCAAGATAGACAGCTGATTTGGCCCATTCCACCGTTGTGTTGTTCAGTCTTATTTTACAATCCTCAGGCGGAACAAGTTTGGGAGAGTTGGAGTGTGGACATAGGATGACCTGGGTCCTCGCCGCGTTGATACAGATCTTCCATTCGGTGAAGTATTCTGACAGAACATTCAGGCTTCGATGCAGTTTCGCTGTAAGCGCTCTTGTTACCCTACCATTGTGGACGACTGCGGTATCATCGGCGAACAACGACAGAGATCCATTTTCAGGGAGCGGGGGTATGTCCGAGGTGAATAGGTTGAACAGAAGTGGACCTAGTATACTTCCCTGCGGAACACCGGTGGAGATCTCCTGTGCATCGGAAACTGCACCTTGCAGAGAAACACGGAATGTCCTGTCCGTCAGATAATTTTTAATTACTTTCACCAGTAAGATGGGAAGATTGTATCGATGCAGCTTGTACACCAAGACATCATGCCACACGTTATCAAAGGCCCTTTCGATGTCGAGAAGTGCCATGGCAGATGATTTCGAAACAGACTTGTTCCGTCTGAGGATGTTGGTTACTCGATTAAGTTGTTGAATTGTCGACCGACCACGTCGGAAGCCAAATTGTTCGTCGATCAGGATGTTCAGCTCGTCGGCAGGTGAAAGAAGCCGACGGTAGATCGCTTGCTCAAGCAGCTTGGATAATCCCGAGAGAAGGCTGATGGGCCTATATCTCATGGAACACGAACGATCTTTCCCAGGTTTCTGGATGGGGATGACTTTGACTGACTTCCAACACGTGGGGAAGTAGCCAAGTCGGAGGCAATGGTTGAAAACCATTGCCAGATGGTTATAGAACTGGGGGTTTAATTGGTTGAGCTCCAAGTTTAAGATGTTATCGAAACCAGGGGCCTTCATGTTCTTTGAGCCTTTAATATAAGTCAACAATTCATCAACTGAGATCTCCAACTCCTCTGTGAAATCGTTGGGACTTAGATGGATGTTAGTAATAAGCGCGCTAACGGAAGCTTCGTGTGGACTGACGATGTTTTGTCCGAGATTATGGGAGCTGATGAAGTGTTGACTTATCTCAGCAGCCTTCTCTGCAGGAGTTATCAAGCGATCCTTAGTGCCATTGTTGTCTAGTGGGATCAGCGGTGGAATGGGCCTTGGCTTGGTTTTCAAAATTTTTGTCATCTTCCAGAACGGCTTTGCACAATCACTCGATTAGTGACTTTTTAGCGTTGGCAGACCAGTTCGCTGATATTGCCTTTGAATGGCGTTGCGCAATTGAATAAGTTCTTTAGAGTGTCTATCAATGGGTACAGAGTTGCTCACCTGATCAATCACCGGTACATGTTGCTCCCGGGCCTGGGAGATCGCTTGCTCGATGCTCTGCAGCTGCCGTTCGATGTCATCAACCGCATCAAGGTGCATGTCGAAATCGATGTTGTCGTCAACGTCTTGTCGGAACTTCTCCCAAATGGCTCGGTGAAAGTTTCGTCGGGTGATTCGAAGCCGGTTGACCGAGGAGCCAACTTCAGCCACCACCGGATAGTGGTCCGAGCTGAGCTCCTGGTGTACGATCGGCTGGGCGATGTTGTTCCCCATGTTGGTGAGGAAGATGTCGATAGTCGAATGGACCCCAGATCTGCTCAACCGCGTAGGAGTATCCGGGCCCAGGACGGTGTAATGTCCTTCTTCCAGGTCTTCCTGCAGAATTATTCCGTTCCGGTTCCGCCGGGTGTTCCCCCAGGTTTCGTGTTTCGCATTTAGGTCGCCGGCGATGATAAATTACCCCTGCCTCCGAGTGAGCTTGCGAATGTCGTTCCGTAGGACCGTTGTTGTTCCGTTAGCGGTGCTGGCTTGCTTGGGACAATAAGCCGCGATGATGGTGATAGGGCCGATTACAGTTTCAACCTCGATTCCGATGGCTTCGATTGACTGCAGCTGAAGACTCTGAAGCAGATGGTAGTTGATGTTGTAGCGCACGGCGATCGCAACTCCTCCTCCACTAGAGCCGCTACGATCAAGTCGCACAATCCGGTATCCTGGGATGAAAACGGTGAGTTCCGGCTTGAGATGTGTCTCGGTGACGATGGTGATGTCGATGGCCTTCCTGTTAAGGAAGTCACCGAGCTCGATTGTTTTATTCCGGATGGAACAAGCATTCCAATTTACGATGTTGATGGTGCGATTATGGTCCATATTTAAAAATAAACTTCATCGTCACGGATGTGGCGGCTTTGAGCTGTTCTTCCTTGCAGCGGCAGGAACGTAGTTGGCAGTAGAGCTTTTGGATGAACTCGGCCATTTGCTCCGAGTCGTAGAGCTGTCCATCGGCGGGTGGATGCGTGGAGGTACTGCAACCCGGATTGGCCCAGCCTGGAGGAGGATCCGGCGTGGAGGCGGTGGCAGCTGCCGCGAATCGATGCTGAACGGAGGCTGATGGGTGGTTTACTTGGTGGTGATTCAATGGGATCGGCAATAGATTTGGCACCTGGTACCGGAGCGTCGGGAAATTTTCTTCATCCAGTCGAGGTGGCGGACGGACGCCTGTGGAGTGGACGCCTGTTTGCGGATCGCCAGAAACTCCGCACGTTTGGGACAGGCTCGGTTGTTACCTTCGTGGTTAGCGCCGCAGTTGGCGCACTTTGGTGGTGTTTCTTCATCCATTGGTGCACAATCCATGGTAGTGTGTATTCCGGCACACTTGCCGCAACGTAGTTTCATGTGGCAGTTTCGAGTTCCGTGGCCGAATACAGGGCAGTTGCCACACTGAGTCATGTCATGCTTTCTCGGGCGATACCGGTCCCATTCGACAATGACGTTGAAAAGGGCCCGTATTTTCAACAGTTCCACCATCGTGACGGAATCCTTCTCCAGATGGACCTGATAGAGTTGGTCCCTGTTGTTGACGTCTGATCGGGAACACCTTCACTGTTTTCAGAGCTGCCGCTTGCAGCTCAGCAATTATTGCCTCCGGAGTGAATTCCGGAAGGCCACGCAGAATCACCTTCAGCGGCTTGTTTCCTGGTGCGTCATGGGTATAAAACTCATGTTTCTTGATGACTAGGTGAGCACCAACAGCACGGTAGTCAGCCTCCGTCGAGCACATGATCTTTGTGCCGGTACTGCACAGCTTGAAAAGCGGTTGGATTTTGATTGCTGCAAGCTCAGCCCTGAGAGCAGCGATGTCCTTTGATGTGGTGAATAGCGGGGGGACTTTTACCTTCTTTGATACCTCCTGTACCGAGAGCACGGAAAATTTGTTGCTCGCTAATAGTCGAGCGTTAGGGTCTGCTGGATCGGCGTCGTCTTGGCGTAGTCGCTTGGAGCTGCTCGGTTTCGGTATCGCTTCAGGAGCTGATGTCACTGGCGTGGATGTCATCACGTGTTGATTTTTTCGACCCATTGCCACAGCAACAGGTCGAGCGAAAAAACTGAGCAAGCGCAGGTGATAGATCGCTAACCGGACACGAAAGCTCGAGAAAGCGGGCGAGAGGGAAACACGGGGGAAAATTTTTATTGCGAGGGAGCGAAAAACACGTCCGTACGTGTCACTTGTTTGAACTGAATGAGTAAAATTGCGAAGGTGTACCAAAAAATTAACTGTCCTGAAGTTCTTACGTCAGCATTCAAATCATAACAAAAAGTGCACGCATACTTTTTCATAAAAAGCACAACAAAGTAACGTCCTATGGCACCTGAACATACAAGACGATCGGCAAAACATTAAAAGGACACCGCTCCGCACGAACTGCTCCGATCCTGAAAGTGAAAAATTAGCTCATTTTTAAACAAATGCCTTCTCCCTCCTGCGACGACGAGAATCTGTCGATATTTTGCGGTTGCCGGGTCTTCTTCGCCTTGCTGCCGAGGAACGATGATAAATTTACAAGATTTTCTGTAATTCTCTTCGGTTGGCCGATCGATCCAAGACCCATATGGGCTTGGTCTGTTGTCAGTCGAGGAAAAGGTCAAACCGGACAGTGATATTGATGAGGATTATCAGTTTTGAATCAGGCCCGAAGCATGACACTAAAAGTGGCAATAATGTCCGCTGCAACGAGCGGATCAATTTGTTAACAGCCGTTGCTCGAGGAGCGAAAAATTGAATTAGAGTAATTCGACTGACGGTTCAATTATGGCAGACATAGCACTGCAACGTGCGGGGTTTCGAGCTGAGCAACTCGATCCCGGGCGGTCGAAATTCCTGAGCCATGTGTTCTGTCGTGTTCGGGTTGCTGATTAATTGGGGTGGCGAGATTTACGAGCTCGACTGAGTTTTGTTTTACCCTTCTTAAAGAGGACGTAAAAAAGGATAAGTTTCCCCCCCGAAAAAAAACCAACCAAACTATTCTTTTATTTTCTGGGGATTTTTGAAGTGGTGTCGAGGGTTTTTATTACAGGGGGATATTAAACCAAGAAATTTAAAAAAAAAAAAAAAAAAAAAAAAACAAATTAAATTTTTTATTTATAATTGGAAAATATTTTTTAAATTTATTTTAAATTTTTTTTTTAATAAATTTAAAAATTGTTTAAATTCTTTTTTTCGAGCAGGAGGCAACAACAAATGAATACTTAATTTAAATCTTGTTAACTGGCCTTGGTATTAAAGAGCTCAGATTAAGAGGTAAAATACCTAGACAAAATATTGCAAGCAAAATATCTCTCGAATAACAAAACTTGTTATTTATGATACCTGGGAATACCTGAGAGGTACTATTTTGGTATGGTCTTACCTCAATTTGGTATTCGCATAACATTGTGGGAACAATTTTATGGTATTATCCTCAGGCTCTTAATCTAAGCTCTTAAATACCAAGGCCAGTTATCAAGCTATTCGGTCCTGCTCCCCGAGCAGAACACAAAAGCATATGAATACCTAATTTTGATCTTGATACACTGGCCTTGGTATTAAAGAGCTCAGATTAAGAGGTAAAATACCTAAGCAAAATACCTAAGAATTGCAAGCAAAATGTCTCTAGAATAACTAAACTTGATATTCCGGATACCTGGGTAAGTATCTGGTCACCTTAGAGGTATTATTTTGGTATTGTCTTACCTCAATTCGGTATTCGCATGACATTGTGGGAGCAATTTGATGGTATTATCCTCAGGTCTTAATCTGAGCTCTTAAATACCAAGGCCAGTTATCAAGTTATTCGGTCCTGCTCGGATTACCTTTCCAATTTTGAGTATTTACACAGTGTTTGTGATTTTTTTGAAAAACTGCCATATGGTTCCTTTTTGGCCAAAAGTAAAAGGGGGGGGGGGGGGGTGGGTGAAGGTGTGTGTTGGGCGTTCTCGCGGAAATAAAATAAAAAAATATTCCTTCATTCAACTAAAATAAATGGTGAAATTATAGTTTTTCCGAGTGCGCAAAGCAGGACGTTGTGAATGGAATCCCTCTCATAGTGTGTCATGGTCGTGTTTCTTGAGATGGATTGTTTTTTCCCATTTTTTGTGTTTTAGTGACCCGCTCCCGTATCCGGACGAGCTTTCCAGCACAATATAAGGAAAATTGGTGAGGTCGTTTTTTATTATCAAAAATATACCTTAACTATATACACGCCAGGATCAAGAATTTCCATTTTTGATTCTGGAAGTGTGAAAACTCTTCACATATCCATTTGAAGTGTGAAGATTTTCATGCGGGGCTCATTGTATATGAAGATGACCTCAGAATGTACGTGTAGGAACAGGCATTCTCGAAATGGGTCGTTAGATTTTCAATAGAGCTGTCACCTTCAATCTCCAGGGCTAAAAATGTTTGCACATAGTGATCACATATAAATTATTGAAGAAATGCAGAAAAGTTTCTTCCATAAAAGCACTGCCGGTCAGTGGGAGATTGATTGTAAAGACACACACACATAACGTAAAATGTGATTCGAATTAGGTCGATAAGTGTTTTAAAAAAAAACCTTGTAAAAAAAGACCTTAGTGTACAGTGTTGGTTACATCAAGTGCTAAGGAACAGATTGGGCACATCCGGACTAGTGCCGGGTAACTCAGTGGAAGTGACCAGTTTAGAAATTGGACCGAAACTTATAAATCGCCACTTTAAATCATAAGGGAATCCGAGTTAACGAGTTCATTCGTGGCGAAATCAAATACCTGGGATCACACTGCTCATATTTGGACATGTTATCCGAACCCTCCGTGATGTGGCCAGCGACCATGAATATCATAAATTGAATGTTGTAAGAAGGTACAGATCACACCACAGGTGGATTAATTCAAGTTTTTTTTATTTGGTTCGCTGGAAAGTGAAACCTGAAATCACATCGAGAAGGTGATAATGGATGGATGCCGATTGAAGCCAGAAATGCACGGTTAACTTGAACTGAACGAAAACTATAAATATTCCAGATCTTAGCATACAAGCAATTACTGACGTTACTGACGAAAGTGTATCGAATTGCAGACCCTGAGGCCTGAGGCTTATTATGGATGTGCATTATTGTTCCATTACGTCTCCCGCAGTCTGTTCATCGAACGCAGTGAATGTCACCTTCCGTCCATGGCGTCGTCGGCGTCGTCGTCGCTTGTCGGTTTGTGGTTTCGATTGTTGCTCGGCTGGACTGGTCCACCGGCACCGGTTCGTCAGATCTAGAACACACGATGAATTGGCGATGGTGCCGTCGGTTCTTCCGTCCGTATCAGACACCAACGACGAATGCAACCAACTGGCATCACAGAGAGCATCAGATATCGATACGTCGCCCATCCAATCTAAAGGGCACCGCACCATCACCATTGGGCATTGCATTATTGCCACATGCAGTCAGAGCTTAGGATCGCATCAGTTTGTTTTCGTGTGGCTCTGAATACATGCGAATGTGTGCATTCCAATTCCGCCAGTCTAGAATTGTTGTATAACACGCTTCATAAACAGAAAACGATATTGTTACGGTCGATTATATTGTATCGTCTTCTGTCCGACTGGCCCGGCCAGTCTCTCGATGCACTTCGGTTGGCGGCTCCTGGTGGTGGGGAAGCTGCGGGTAATTTAATCGTGTTTTATCATTTTCCGTTCGAGCGAGTGACCGTCGTCGTCGTCGTCGTCGTCGTCCTTCAGATGCGCGCCGTATCAAATGTAGACTAGTCTATAGACACGCAAATACGTTTGGATGCAGCGCCGAGCGAATCACAAAATGGCAAAACTGCAACGATATTGACACTTTGCTTTTGTTCTACGCTGTCCCATTGCCGGCCCAGGTGCCAGTTGCGTTCGTTACGAGCTAGTTCCGAAGGTCCTTGGGGGCGGTGCGATATCGATTGCAGTCATTTCACGGCTCAGAAGCGCGCTAATGTGGAACGATTGCTTGCTCATTTTGCTGACAAATGGGCAATTATGTGTTCGTGCGGGTTTGTGTTCTCAAGAGCTTGATTGGATTGGATTTGATTCCGGTCCCAGAATGCAGAACGGTTGTACATATGTGTAATGAAGTTCAACGCCAGTGCGGGAGTTAAATTGACGGAATCATCATCCACGCATTAAACACAACATATCATTAATCAGCACTCATCAGTCGTGCGGAAGTGTCCTCTATTGACATGCAAGTGGCCATTAAAGGCGTCTCGCTCAGCATTCGCACGGAGGAGGTAGCGCTTGTAAACTTGTCCAAAAGGCACACATGTCAATGGATGTCCACTACAGAGTCGCGGGGAACCAACTCTAATTTCTTCTAGTTGACTATAAATTAACCACGATTTCCGGTGCGCGCGCGTGTGTGAGCTTGTTGTCGGCTTCGCGTCATAAATCTCCGAGATAAACCTACTCTACTCCTTCGTTTTCTCGGGATCTGGGAAGTTTTATTCATGGCCGGCGGCACAGTAAGACACACGGTCCATTGCTAATGGGGGGAAAAAACACCGATAAAAAAAACAACACGGCCGCCGGGCCCGGAAAGGGCGGAAAAAAATAAAAAGCCAATTCCCCAAGGGCGCAAAAAAGGGAGGGAGGAGAGGGGGGACCAAAAAAACCCGCTACAAAAAAAATAAAAAAAAATAAATGAAAAAAAAAAAAGCTATTTTAATTAGTTTTTTGGGGGGGGGATAATTTTTTTTTTTTTTTTTTTTTTTTTTTGGGGGGAAAGGGTTTTTTTTTTTTTTTTTCGGGGCGGGGGCGGTGTTCAGAGTATGCAACGCAGCATGCCATAACTAATCAAAGCAACATTTTGCACAATGACATTTTCAATTTTCATCAGTCTTACTTCAACATCCGATTAATAAAGACGTTTCTGATTGTAGTCTAGTTCTTTGAAGTCCAGTCAGATTGTCTCCCTGCCAATAGGTTATGGGCCTTAGCTAGCGGAGTTGGAACTGGTGAAGAAAATAGCTATTCAAGATCCACCGAGATGGGAGAAAGGCTCGTGTCATTCTCGAAGCTTAATGGCTCCAACTACGATAATTGGAGCTTCAGAATGAAGCTGTTGCTGACCAAGGAAGGCAACTGGACGGCTGTAGCAGATGCGAAACCGGAATCAGTCACGAGCGTGTGGAAGACCAAGGATGTTAATCCAGTTAATCCACATAAGGAAGGCCAAATCGGCGGCTGAAGCGTGGAAAGCTCTGGAAACGTTCCATGTGAAGAAAACGCTGACGGCGAAGGTTTCTGTGATGCGGAAAATCTGCAGCTTACGCCTGGAGAAACACGGAGATATGGAAGTGCACGTGTCGAAGATGGCGGAGTTGTTTGAGAAGCTCAACAATTTGCAACCGAAAAGAATCCTGGATGATCAGTGGCTGGTCGCCATTTTATTCAGCAGTCTGCCGGAGGAGTACGAGACGTTGGTCACCGCTCTCGAAGCCCGACCGGAGGATGATCTGACCCTGAACATGGTGAAGGGTAAGCTGATTGACGAGTGGCAGAAAAAGAAGCAGCGCAAAGGTGACGAGGAGGATTCCGAAACCGTTCTGTATGCAGATTCGAAGGCCGAAAAGAATCGGTGTTTCTTCTGCAAAAAGTTGGGCCACCTGAAGGAAGACTGTGAAAAATTTCGAGCATGGAAAGCTGCAAAAGGAAGCGGACCTGTAACCAAGCAACCAAAAGCAGTAGCCAAGCAACACAAAATCAACCACGTGGAGCAGCATGACGATGATGATCACTACGCGTTCCTCACTGGATGTGCGAATCAAGCGGAGAACCAATGGATTTTGGATTCCGGTGCGACATGCCACATCGCAAATTATCAGGACTTCTTCGAGAATCTGGACGATGCAGCTACGGAGGATGTTTGGGTCGCCAACGGGACGAAAGCACCGTCGAAAGGTCGCGGTTATGGAAAGATACCTGTTATCAATGGTGCTGGTCAACGACGTGAAGTGTCAATTGACTGCGCTTTGTACGTTCCAGGAATGAAGTCGAATTTGTTATCTGTGAAGCGGCTGGTGCAGAAGGGATTCGTCGTCACGTTCGATGCGAGTAGAGCGAGAATTATGAGAGGTGAAAAGGACTACGCGACGGCAGAGTCCGTTGGAAATTTGTTCGTGCTGCGTCAATCTACCGAACGCGTATCCATGGTAACGACGAGCGACGACTGCGTTCATGCGTGGCATAGGCGGTTGGGCCACAGACACTGTGAGGCGGTGTTGAAATTGCAAACGGTGGCTAATGGCGTGAAAGTGAAGAGTTGCAACTGCACTGGTGCATGTGAAGTATGCATTGAAGGGAAGATGCAAAGAGCACCGTTTCCGAAGGCGTCCAAAAGTGTGTCATCTGCGGTGATGGATTTGGTTCACACCGATATTTGTGGACCGATGCGTACGACGACTCTGGGCGGCAAGCGATACTTCGTTACGTTCATCGACGATTACAGCAAGTACACGGTCGTCTATTTGCTACGTGCGAAATCTGAAGCGTTCCAGAAACTGAAGGAGTATATCGAGCTTGTAAAGACGCAGTTTGGAAGGAAGCCGAAAATTCTACGGTCGGACCGTGGTGGTGAGTACACCGGCAAGAAATTCAAAGCTTTCTTGAAGCAAAACGGTATCATCGGGCAGCTTACGGCACCGTACACCCCACAGCAAAACGGGGTAGCTGAACGGAAGAATCGGTACCTTGTGGAAATGGCCAGGTGCATGCTCATCGACGGGAATTTGGACAAGCGTTTCTGGGGAGAGGCAGTGGTGACGGCAAGCTATATGCAGAATAGGCTGCCGTCGCGTTCGATCAGTAACACGCCAAATGAACGGTGGTTCGGGAAGAAGCCCAAACTCGGACACATTCAACGGTTTGGCGTGGATGCATACTGTCATATGCCAAATGCGAAACGAGGTAAGCTGAATAGCAAGGCAGTCAAGCCGAGGTTCGTAGGATACAGCGAAATTTAAAAAGCATTCCGCTGAGTGGACGAGACGACAAGAAAAATAACAATTAGCCGTGATGTCAAATTTCTAACTTCTTGCGGGTCCTAGTCAGGGCCTGTGGAGGAAGATCTGGTTGTTCCATCCGTCACGTTTCAACGGGTGGATAAAATAAATGAAACAGTGGCTATCGAGTCCAACGAAGACAACGACGACGACGATGTCTGGGATGATCCTGATGTACCAATGAATCAAGCAAGCGAAATCGAACTGCAGTCCGACGATGAACAGGAAGTGGAGAATATGCCGCGGAGGTCAACAAGATCCAACCTTGGTGTTATTCCAAACCGATATGCATGTACTGCAGAAACATCGGTTGAGGAGGATCCGAAATCTTTGAAGCAAGCGTTATCCAGTCCTAGTAACACCGAGTGGCGCCAAGCGATGATGGAAGAGCTAGCATCCATTGAAGCAAACGACACTTGGGATTTGGTCGATCTGCCGGTTGGTAGCCGCGCCATCGGATGCAAGTGGGTGTTTAAACGAAAGCGAGACGAAAGCGGTTGTGTAGTTCGACACAAAGCCAGGCTGGTAGCTCAGGGCTTCAACCAACGTTTTGGTACGCACTACGATGAAGTTTTTGCGCCGGTCGTTCGTCATACCAAGTTTCGCACCATGATGTCCGTTGCAGCAAAGAGGAAGATGCATGTTAAGCAGTTCGACGTCAAGACGGCGTTTCTCAACGGCAACCTTGAGGAGAAGATCTTTATGAAGCAGCCTTTAGGGTTTGTCGTAAGCGGCATGGAAGGCAAGGTATGCCGATTGAAGAAAAGTTTGTACGGGCTCAAACAGTTCGTGGAACCAACGATTGCATGAGGTGTTGGAAGCATATGGTTTTGAGCGGTGTAAGGCAAATCCATGCTTGTACAGGAAGAAAACTGGTAACAAATGGTGCTACGTTCTCGTGTACGTGGACGATCTCATCGTAGCCAGTGAGGATAAGGGCATCATCGGATCATTTGAGCGAACACTTGCAAAGAATTTAAAGATCAGCAGCCTCGGTGACGTCAAGTTTTACCTTGGAATCGAAGTCCAGCGAGATCACAATGGAGATTTTCTCATCAGCCAGCGCAAGTACATTGAAGACGTTGTTCGTTCTGCTGGTCTACAGGATGTAAAAGTATCAACCGTGCCAATTGATCCCGGATACGGTAAGACAGAAGAGGACGATGACGCGCTTCAAAATAATCAAGAGTACCAGAAGATAGTTGGGCAGTTGTTGTACATCGCAGTCAACAGCAGACCAGATATCGTAGCGTCAATTTCGATCCTGAGTTGTAAGGTGAGTTGCCCAACCCAACGTGACTGGAACGAGTTGAAGCGAATGGTTCGCTACCTGAAGGGGATGGCTGATGTAAAGCTTCAACTGAGTAGCAGTGGCGATTTTTCTGGTCTGGTTGGTTACGCCGATGCCGATTGGGCAGAATGTCGTCACGATCGGAAATCCAACAGCGGATACATATTCAAATTTCCTGGGCATGCCGTAAGCAGAGCTGCGTTTCATTGTCCACTGCAGAGGCGGAGTTCGTAGCACTTTCCGAGGCATCCCAAGAAGCGGTTTGGCTGCAGAGACTGTTGGAGGACCTAGGTGAGAAAACAGAAGTGATGTTATTCGAGGACAACCAAAGCTGTTTGAAGATGCTGGACAATGAAAAGTTCAGTAATCGCACGAAACACATCTCTACGAAATTCCATTACGCCAAGGACCTGAAGACGAAAGGCGTTATCAATTACAAATACTGTCCAACGGAAAGGATGGCAGTGGATCTCCTGACTAAACCATTATCACGGGTACGCTTAGAGGTTCTTCGGCAGCAGTGTGGTTTACAGCAGCTGCATTGAGGAGGAGTGTTGAGAGTATGCAACGCAGCATGCCATTACTAATCAAAGCAACATTTTGCACAGTGACATTTTCAATTTTCGTCAATCTTACTTCAACATCCGATTAATAAAGACGTTTCTGATTGTAGTCTAGTTCCTTGAAGTCCAGTCCGATTGTCTCCCTGCCAATATCACCACTATGGGAATGGGTAATCGTATGAAAAATCGCCAAAATTATTCCTATTTTGTATAAGTTCTCTCGAGGGGTTATTTAGGTCCTTGTTAATCCTTCCCCACGCTTTATTGGGTGGAGGCAACACGGAAGACTTAAGCGCCACTCCTCAAGGGAGATCACACACCCTTGTGTGTTTGGGCGGGGGGGGGGCTCCGGGGGGGGGGTCTTTTTTAAAATTATTTTGGGTGTGGCGGGGGGGGGGGGAAGAGGGGAAAATAGGAAAAGTATTAATAGTTGTTGTGTTTTTTTGTTTTTTTGTTTTTTTTAGTTGTGTGATGTATTATTGGTTTTTGTGTGTTTTTGGTGTGTTGGTTTGTGGTGGTGTGGTTGAAGGTATATTTTGTTTTTGATATTTATCAGCTACCATGGAAGCCATACGGGAGCAAGTTTTAAAATCACATTTGCAAAAGCTTAGACCGTGTAATATTCAATAGCCTTGAGCAGTTCGGAGTGAGTAAACGTTTTGTTTTTTGTACCTTGAAACGGTTCAAGGAAACTGGAAATGTCCATATTCAATACAAAGCAGGATAATTCATAACTTCTGGATTTTGGAAGTCGCTATTATGTTCAATTCGTAAAAAAATTACAGCATTAAAACGTAAAAAAGTTCGCCAAATTAGCAGCGATGAAAGTGACGAGGACTCCAGGCTTTGCCCGGCACAGGAACAGATCAAGAAGCTCTGTCCTTGAAAGTCAAATCAATGCGGCTGTGGTGGCTCGGGATTCTGGTCTTGGTGAAACAAATGTTCAATCCAAGATCCAGAAGCTGAGGGACGAACTGGACCACAAAAAAAAGGAATTGAAGATGAAAGTAAGCAAAGCGCGACTGGCTAAGAAATATCGAAGCGAAAGGCAAGCAAGTATCAAGGCAATTATTGATCGTAAACCGGACGCTGCCAAAACGTTATAGGTTGGTTTAGATTGTTCTCAAAATGCTTTATTATTTCCATCCTAATACATTTTGTTGCAGATTCGGAATCATTCTGGACGACCTAGATTGGAAGAAGAGCAGCCGGAACTGCTGAAAGCTATTGTTAACATAGCGCAAGCAGGTGGAGCAGCCGACGAGCGACGGCGTACGGATAAGATACGGACGTGTAAAACGCTTGACGACATGCAGGAAGCGTTATAGGAACTAGGATTTCGTCTATCCAGAAGTGCAACGTACCTGCGACTTCTGCCACGGAATTCACGAATTGCAGAAGGAAAACACCATGTTGTAACCATGCCGGTAAAATTATGCCGTGCTCAAGCAACTGACCACAAAAAGCATGTTGATGGGAAATTCTGCACGGAAACAATAAGGTAGGCATTTCAGTATAATCAATAGAACCAACAGCCTATCGTTTCGTTTTGTCTCTTGATCATTATATCCATGATTTGATTTCAAAATAATGTTATGCTCTACAGAACAGATACTCTATATTATAGCAGGAGTATGCAAATGAGAGATATATGTTCGATATTTTGAGTCTGAACAAACACATAAGTTTGCCCTTCCTGAGCTTACCTTTTAATTTCTTGTAAAAATTAAATGCAGACATATACTTAATTATCTTCAAATCTTTTAGTATTCTGATCACAGGGTCAAAACTTTTGCTTCATGATCATCATGCAAGGAAGATTCTATAACAAGCACTTCAAAATTAAACAATGAAACATGGAACATGGGTTATGAG
>JAHHFK020001021.1:197500-213713 GCA_024533555.2 Aedes koreicus
AATGCCCAGCACCAGTCTTCTATCCTGAATAGCAAGTCGTTGAAAAACAGTAGATAGAGCAATGGTCCCAAGACAGATCCTTGGCCAACACCGGAAGTAGCGTAGATTGGCCGAGATGACACACCATTCAGTCTGACCTGATAGGCCCGATAGGCCGTTCTAATTGCAATTCCGCAGTTATTTATAAAGAGCTTTCTATGACAGGTAACATTTTTGCATTAGTGTGGATGTGTGGCAAGTACAATCATACCCTATGCCCAGGGAGTCGAGAAATTTCCTTAACGAAAAATTCCAGGTGTTGCTTTGTAGCCGCGCCTTTACCGATTGAGCTAAGGGAGGACCCCAATTGTGTTGTAATAACTGCATTACCTTGTTATTTGTTTGTTTATCATAAACCTTTTTTGGTATTATTTTTGGCATTCTACTTGTTATGAAAAGTAGAATGTATAGCTGGTTATTCTGATAACAGACCTAAATTTGGAATTCAGAAGTAACTTTTTCCTTTTATCAAATTAAAATATTTTTTCCAATGAAAAACTTACGATATATTTTTCTCGATTAAAATAGATCCGTAGAGACGGTGGCCTCGATTCTTGGATCACGCCAAATTGCTTTTATTTCACAAGACGACAAAGCTCGTGTACCCATTGGCATCACGGCAGCAAACAAGCAAGCGCCGTTTCTAATGCACATGGAGTATAAAGTTACACTACCAGACCATGACTGGGTCATAGCTGCACGTCATAAACTGATTCCTAGCGTATACGCTGGAATATGCATAGAAGATGCAAAGTTGATCAACGGTGACCCAAAATGCATACTCAGGACCAACGTTCGTGGCAATCCGTAGTGGAAATCATTCTTCATCCAATGCATCAACTCACGCCTTTAATTTGCACCATCTGTTGAGCATTAAAGAGTTTGACGAAGTTCTCAAAGGTAATCAATGATTTTTTTTTTAAATTTATTTAAGTGACGTATGATAATTATTTTACAGTAAATGGTACTTTTAAACCCATCTTTATACTGTCGGTTGATGGAGGCCCAGACGAAAACCCGCGTTATCCAAAGATGATAGCTCATGCCATTGATCATTTTAATCAATTTGATCTGGATGGGCTATACATCTTTACCAATGCCCCCGGTCGGTCTGCTTACCATCGCGTAGAGAGAAGGATGGCTCCATTAAGCAGAGAGTTGTCGGGAGTGATCTTACCCCATGATCATTTCGGTAGACATCTGGATGCCAATGGACACAGAGCTGGAGAAGCTAAATTTCGGTTATGCTGGTCAAGTGCTTGCCGAAATATGGAGCAACTTGACCATAGATATATATGCTGTAGTGTCGGAGTACATGGAGGACGATGCAACAAAAGATCCACCGTCTCTTTGCGAACCAACCTGGTATGCAAAGCATGTTCGGGAAAGTCAGTACTTGTTGCAGGTTGGTATAGCATGATATTTTTAATTTAAAGTGTGTTGCAGAGCAGTCTCGTTTCAGATCGTGAAGTGTGATGATGCTGCAAACCACATCGAAGTGACCTGAAAAATGTACTTGCTGATGGTTTTTTTCCCAGCGCCATATCCAATTCAGCGCGTAGACGGAATTATGTAAGTCGTGGAACCGGACGATTTCAATAATGAAACCGAATTTACGCCGTTCATAATGCGACAATTAATCAAAAAGGCACCTATAGGAACGGGTTATCCTCATCCGCTACCGTATGGTGCCTATTGTCCTTCGGTATCTACACAACTATCTGGTAAGTGTATACTATTTGTGTTTATAATTTGCACCATTGAGTACGTTGTTTTCTATTTTCATGTCTAATTTTCATTAAAGGACGCATATGCTCTGATTGTGGACTTTATTTTGCGACAAGAGTAAATGCAGATCGTCACCGCAGAAGTATCCACAAGGCAGATATTTCATCTAGAAAAATAAGACCCCTCAAGATCCCGCAGCAACGCCCGGAAAAAAATCTTTGCGAGGTGGATGTAAATGGAGCTTCAGAAGTTCTATGGATGGAGTCACATTTCGTCAACATAAACGGACTTGACATCCAAGAAACAATACCACCAGAAATTCCGCTGGTGGACTTTGATATCTGGTTCAAGCAGCCGTGGTCTGAGGATTTCTGTCAGTTGGATAATTGAACGATTTTTTATTTTATTTTTGCAATAAATATGAATATCTGAATTACCCGATTGTTTAAAATTTATTTCATAGTGCGTTCTTGAAACATATTGTAGACCATGTTCCATGTTTAAAAAAAACGATAAAGTCTACGTAGACATAGGGGGGGGGGGGGGGGGGTGAGAAAAGTCTACTAAAGTCTACGAGGGGGAGGGGGGTTTGAAAGTGTCAAATTTCGGTCTGCGTGGTTTATGAACAGCCCCTATTTAACTTTAACCGACTATGATCTGATAAAAGCCAGAAATTCCAAACCATAGCGTGTTTGACTAATTAAATTACCATTCAAATCCAACCGAAATTGACAACCACAACGGCAGTTGAAATGCATCCGTTCTGCAGCTTCTAATCGTCAGCTTTGGCTTGGTCATTGACGGCTGTCCAAGAGGAAAAAAAATGCAACCAGTCAGTTCTGCAAAGCACACAACAACAAGAACCGCGCAAAAAAAAAAATCTGTCATATGACACCGATTCAGGCTCTTCGAAGGAAGGCAGCCGAGTACAAACGATCGTAAATACCAGCAGACACGAAGGGAGGCTGGTCAGTGATGATGATGATGATGATGATGATGATCGCAGTCCAACCCGGAATAAATCTGCACTGAGCAGCACATAAGAGTAATAATATCACCGAGCCAACACCAAACATCGATAAATATGAATTTAATCCGATGAGTGAAACTAATTTTTAATGCAAATCTTGTGGCAGATCGGAGTATGTACTTCGATTTTTTTTGTGCTTAGAAATGACCGATTGGCACTCGCATTAAAAGTGCTGAGTTCGAATGCAGTGTCCAGTCCTAAACTTCTTGGAAGATGCAAGATCCGCCTTGGCGACAACAGGTCACCTTCTTGCCCGACATGGATCACAGTTAAAGTCAGATTGCGGTGTATGATTTCGCTTGATAAATGTACAATACTTGTGCGGCCAGGATAGAAACCCCTCACCGGCAGCAACGGATAATGTTTTTATTTATTTTCATTTGTAATTTCACGTGTTTGAGCGATCCGGAAAAATGTGAACCCATTGCGCCCAGTTGCCTGCCACCGATCGCTGTACAATCACGTCTTCGGTGTGCTCCGTTGGCTTCGAGAGAGGGCGAGACGATAAATCGAATCATAAGCGAAAATGCAACGCCGGCTTTGATATGCGATTAGCGATTCGATGCCTGTCGGAAGGCCGCACCGGAGTGCAGGTAAATTGTAATGATGACTTATGACACTTCTTTCATGGCTCATTTTCTCCCGAGAGGCCGGTATCGGATCGTGCTTCGATCGAATCGAATCGAATGTTTGGTTTTTGCTGTGTGGCCACTGGCAGTCAGTGTTGGCGAATCGAATCGGCGAGTTCGAGGACACGCGGCAACTTAAGCCGCCTGTCGATGATGGTAGGGCGCGTATTGATCCGATTAGGAATGGTCGGCGAGGTGGTTTGATTGCAGATTCGTGCGGCAATGCATTTGGGCTTTATAATTCAATGACACTTCTATCAACCTGAAAAAATGTGAAATATTTTAATCACAGATCTGCACCACTTCCTGACAAGCTGCACATCTGCATCAAGCTGTCATGCTACTACCATGAATAAAGAAGAAGCAATTCGCAGATTTTGAATAACCATCGGAACGGTTTCCAACCCACCAGGATTGACAGGTTGCAATTAAATGTTTCTCGGTTCGCTGTTCGTTCGTCTTGGCCTTCCCGAACGAATGCCCCTCCTCTTGATTCAAAAGATGATTTGATACGTTGAGGACTGATTGTGGCAATGCCCTTATGGGCATATCCGTTGACTGCCGGGAATGAAGTTGTTGCTGCATTTCTAAAATGTATCATAAGACGTTTTGACCTACGAGAGGGACTTTCGCTTAAACGCTTATCATAATTAAATCAATTCTTCCAAAGTTTCTAATGATGCTTCTAATGAGCTGAGAATATTGTTATGTAGCTTAACAATTACAAAATTGAATTAGAAAAATCTTTCTAATATACGTTTCAGTGTAGGGCAAAAAAAATGTAACGCTGTAGAATATAGTATAGATGAGTAAACTTTGAGTTGATATAGGGAAGCGGAAGCTATGCTCACCATAGTACATATATTCATCACATACTGCAGTCATCCAACTTCAAACGTAGAAAAATGTTTAATTTCTCCAATAAATGGACGCAGTTATTAAGAATATATAATCCTGGCAAATAAAATTAGGTCTTGAATATAATTAAAAGCTACAAAAACGTTACGGAGACTTGAATTTGGTAAAAATAATGAGCAGTCAGATTTTCAACACAATTTCTTACCTTTGCACTTCAAATTCGTCGTATTGATCTAACCGTACTAGGGAATATACTTGAGCCAGACTCCAATTAATTGCGAAACAGTAGGATGCAAAGTGCGCAATATAACCAATATGTTATAAGTTCTGAAAGTGAGATATTAGGTCTGTTTAATGACCAGCTCGCGATGACTCGCAACCTCTTTTTTGTCTCTTTTCGGTATTCATTCAGGGATTGATGCCAAAAAGAGTTAGCATGATACTCCGAGTTAGTTCAAGTTGGTCATTAAACAGACCCATTGTTTTATGTGTACTTGTGCTACAGCGTTATAGACGATTAAAAGACCTAATTTAATCTCATACAAAAAAACAACATGTGAACAATGCCCGCAAATAACTGACATTTTCTGAGGGCCAGGCGATGGCTAGATAGGGCGTACAAAAAGAGTGAAAGAGGTAGATAAAAAGTGCTGACGTCAAGGTGCAAGCGTTTATTGAGCTTATTACGTTCAAATGTATTAAGGAGTGTATCGAATATAAGCTATCCACATACATTTGCGTTGTACGCATGTATTTGTGATGGTTTTTTATGCTCTGAACACTGCATGCTGTGCGTTTGACTGTCAGCTTTCTTTTGTTTACTTGTTTGTGCGGTTCAAATTCTGCGTTTTCAAAATGTCGCGTATTGAAAAGGAAGTGAAAATTAAGGTTCTGGACACATGGCTAAGTGAGAAGGGTATTACTATGGGAAAATTGGGGAAGGGGTTTTTATTTTTTATGGGGGGGGTAAAACCATCATTAGTAAGGTTGGGGAAAAAATTTTTTTGGGGGGGGCCGGGAAGAGGAAAAAACCCGGTTTTTCCAACCGGAAAGGGGGGGGAAAGGGGGTTCTTTGGGAAAAAAAAAATGTAAGTGTGTGGGGGAAAAAAAGAAGGGGGGGGGGGGGGGGGGGCGGGGGGGGGGGGAGAAACCCACGGGGAGACGAAAAAAAAAAAAAAAAAAACAAAACAAAGAATGTAGGGTAAATATAGTAACTTAGAAATAAAATTGTATCCTCTCTATATATGCTTTGAGAAAATAAATTTAAAAAAAATAAATAAATAAAAAATAAACCGTCAGTACTTGGTCTTTGAAATAATTAATTATAGTTCAAATTGTTCCTGACATAAAAGAATATTATACAGTAAGATTAAAAACACGCTTTCGTAAAAGAAAAAGAAAACACGCAGCCTCTAGTAACACGTGAACCAATCAGAAGAGCCAGAGCAGAAAACCGTGGGAATCAGTTCTATTTGCCGCGCAAAACCCGCGAGCCAATCAGAAACGCGCATAACGCGTGGGAAGAAACTCGCGCGCGAACCGAGCAAATGAAAGCACGAGTCGTATCACGGATCGAGCATTCATACAACGATCGCAAAGAAGAGCAGTCGACCACCAACTCAACTAACAAGAAGCAACAACCGTTAACCCAAACGACTGGAGCCAACAAAGCAAACGGAGAAACCACACAGCCTGTCACCCATTGGCCGCAGTAGTGAGAGTTTTTAAGAGTTCTCTCTCACTATAGTGCCGCTCTACTTGGGAAGCAACCGCATCAACAAACCCGACTTCCTCCCACGTGAGAGTTTCTCTCATTGAAGCAAGTACGGGTGTTCAATTGTTCGAACCGAGAAGCCCGTCAAGATGGCAAGCAAGACCCACGTTCACGACACAGAACAGAAGAAGCGAGCAGCAACAAGGGCCCGGAAATTGTATTCGCGTCTTTTGCAGCGTCCAGATGCATGCGTTTTGATGGACGATGAGACCTATGTAAAGGAGGACTCAAAAACCCTTCCAGCTCCACAATACTTTACTGCCGTCGTTGGGGAGGATGTGAGCGATACGGACAGGTCGATTCAAGTGGAGAAATTCGGTCGAAAATTACTGGTATGGCAAGCAATATGTTCCTGTGGTTTGAAGTCAACAATTTTTTACACTACCGGAACTATAAATGCGGAAATCTATCGATCTGAGTGTCTCCAGAAGAGATTGTTGCCTTTATATAAGAAGCATAGTACAGCTCCACTGTTTTGGCCGGATTTAGCGTCGGCTCACTATGCCAAAACCACTCTCAATTGGCTTGCGGAAAAGGGTATAGATTTCGTTGAGAAAAATATCAATCCACCAAATTGCCCTCAGCTTCGACCCATCGAACGTTACTGGGCAATCGTGAAGAGAGTCTTCAAGAAGACTGGTAAGGCAGCTGGGAACATGCAGGAGTTCAAAAAAATTTGGGCTCAAGCGTCCAAAAAATGCGATGCAACACTTGTCCGGAACTTGATGAAGAGCATTCGATCCAAAGTTCGAAAATTCGTGAAGGAATAACTTAAATTTCATCCGGTCTTCATTATGTTCAAGTTTAACCTCGTAAAATAAAGGATCAATTTTTTGTATGAATAAATTATCGGTTTTCAACATAATTTGAAGGAAAGTTTGTGGATAGCTTATTTTCGATACACTCCTTATTGTTTGTTGTGTAGATGTGGTAGTGATCTTCCAATGTTTTCCTTTAAAACTAAACGTGAAGCGTACACGCTCGCAATGAATGTTGGGTAATATGTGAATTTACATACAAGGTTTTGAACAATACGAATTGATGTGTACATTGTTTGTATATATTAGAATTTTAAGGACAACAAAAGGGTGCTTGCACTGTATCTGCAAGACGCCAGTGTGCGTGCAGTAAACGTCACTAATATTCATTGCACTTACTCTTTGATGTAAGATGAATAAGAGCGGCGAAGACATCGGCACCTGGAAGGAAGAAACAGATACAAAACATGTGAACGTCAAAACAATCCGATATTTGGCTGTCACTGCCTGTCAAAGCGAGTCGAGAATCAAAACAACGAAAAAAGCTTTGAAGAACTTGGGAAAACAATGCAACAAACAAAATCGATTGAGTTCCATTTTAGCTATGACCAAAAAGGTCAATACAAGTTTTATCCTTCAAATCAGTCGCAAAGATGTGATTTCTGACACAGTTTTCGCAACAGATATTGACGGATTCCTTGAACAAGATACATCGCGTGGCTGTTGTAAAGTTCCCAAATGAACATTTTCACGAAATTCCACGCGGCGCTAAACGAACAACCGCGTCTCACGAAACGTCGCAATGTAATCTCCCATAAGGGTGGACTAAACAGAGGTACACCGCGTGGAGTTTTGAACAAATGCGTCAATACGAAGTCGGCGAGAAGAGATCTATCCAGGTTTGTACGACAATCATGCTCAGTTTCTGGTAGGCAGCGAACGATTTGACGTTTGTCTTGTTGCATTCGATCGTCTACTTACTAGTCGACACAAGCCAAATGTCAAATCTTTTGATAGCTTCCTGATAGTGACATTGATTGTGGTGTCTTATTAAAAAGCCTGGATAAAACAGTTACGCCAATATTTTAAATTGATACCAAAGTTCCAAAGTTGCCCACTAAATACAATCTGGTTGATTTTCTCAGTTGCTTTAATTTTATGCGGCGCATTGAAATTTTCTTGAAGATTGATAAAGCTATGTGTTACATCTTATGTATACTACAGGGTGCGGCAGAAAATAATGCGAAAATGTTCAAACTTGAGCATTGGATTAATTTGCGTAGTCAGTGACTAATTTCTGTCGAAAGTGTATTTGTTTATGTTCACTTGTAAGTACTGCATCCAAACATTCTATTTGTTTAAATGCAAATTCGTCAAAATGTTCGCGAAAGAAGTGATCACCAGTTTGTTGCTCTCCCAGAAGAAGCCGAAAGAGATTGCCAAAGTGGTAGGGTGCCATTTGGCAACAGTTTAACGCATAAAAAAGTCCCTGCAGGATGGTCCTAAGAAGCGAAAGCCGGGAAGCGGACGTCCGCGCTATGCACGCACGCCGAACGTGATCAAATCGGTCCGTGCAAAAATTGCTCGCAACCCGGTGCGTTCCATAAGAAAACTTGCAAAGGAAGCCAATATTTCGGAGAAATCCATGCGGAGAATCATCAAAGAAGACCTGCATGCATCTTCCAGAGCCAGAGTGAAACGCCACTTGATTACGGACCGGGTCAAGGAATTACGAGTGACTCGTTCCAAGAGATTGCTCTCCTTGTTGAAGAAGGAAAAAATGATAATCCTGTTCTCCAACGAACAGCTTTTCAGCATCGATGCTGTGGCCAACAGCCGCACGGACCGGTTCATTTCACCGCAAAAAATGGAGAACGTTCCGGAAAAAGTGAAATACAAATTTCAAACCAAACATCCGGCTGGTGTCGTGATGTTTGGCTTGGTGGCGTCCAACGGTTTGAAAATGCCGCCTGTTTTCATTAAATGCTGGAGTTAAAATCAATACCGAAGTGTATATCGGTATTTTAAAGGACCAAGTGCTTCCCTGGGGGAAGGCCAACTTCTCCAAGGACCAAAACGTTGTCCTACAGCAGGATGGAGCGCCTTGTCACACGTCCAATCGAACCCAACAATGGTTGAACGATAACATGAAGTTTTGGCCGAAGGATTTGTGGCCCCCTAGCAGTCCAGATCTTAATCCGTTGGATTATTCGATTTGGACATATGTTGAAGCACGAGCCTGCAAAACGTCACACCCTAGTGTGAAAACCCTGAAGTCAACCATAACACGCACATGGCAGTCAATGTCGGAGGACTACGTCCGAAAGGCATGCTCTGGCCTCGGGCGTCGGCTCTATTATGTTATCAATAAAAATGGAGGACACATTGAATAAATTTGTTTAAAAGGACTTTATAAAAATAGCGGCACTCGAAAATATTGATATTATTGCTTGAATTAGTTGAAAATGGGATTTGAAAGATATAGAACAAATTTTCGCATTATTTTCTGCCGCACCCTGTATATAGAGCTTCCTCCTAGACACGATTCAACGTTCAAGATCGGACTTGTATTCGCGTTGTCGCATTTATAGAATCACACCGCGCAATCAAAGTGGGCTAAAAAGCGCAACAACTAGGCTTGTTGCAAACTCGGCAGACAAAATACCATAACCGCATCGCAAGTGCGACTTAGTATATGAGCGACAATAGGAACAGTCATGTTTTTAAAGCAGCATAGGCCCTTTTAAAAGTTTTGTTGACGTTTATATTGTTGGGTGTAGTAGTGGAGAGCGCTAACTTGTTTATATTTTTACTTGATTAAAATCAGTACGATTAACATATGTACACAGATGGGATAAATGTTGTTCGTGATATTATTAAAATAGATACATAGCAGTGGCAACTTTTCCGTATTAAATTGGCAGATTTTTTTTTTTTTTTTTTTTTTGAGGGTGTCTTGCTGGAGCTGCGTGACAGCTTGGTTGTCAAGACTAGACCCTCTCCCAACGTCACCTCTACTACGACCAATACCTTAGAAGCACTAGCCTATGTTGGCCGCTTGAGCACTATTTGAAGTAATTAGTATTGGACCGAAGTTTTTTTTCTAAATTTTCGTTCCAATTTTCCCACGATGATGTTTTGTTATGCAGTCGTTAAATGGAAGCTCAAATTTTGTCTAATTTTGTAATTTTGTGAATGAAATCCTGGTTTATTTTATTAATCTTACGTGTTTCGAAAAATGTGTGATAACGAATGGATTCAGGGAGGTTTATTTCATAAAATCCAAACCCAACATTCAAAGGGCGGAGCGAAAATTCATGTTTTCAAAATAGGAAATCTTGATTTTCATGAAAATTCGTAGTTTTGTGAATGAAAACCCGGTTTATTTTATCAATCTTACGTGTTACGAAAAATCTGTGTTCACGAATGGATTCAGGGAGGTCCATTCCATAAAATCCAAGTCCAACTTGCAAAGGGCAGAGCCAATATTCTGGTTGTTGATGAGGTAGATCATATTATTACGCAAATACGTGTTTTTGTGAATTTTAATCACATTTTTCTCAAAAACTAGACGTGTGACAGCATTTCTGAGCCCATATTTGAATTCAGCGTGGCAAAATCTATAAAATTCAACATTTATACTTGAAGGGAGTGAAACACTGCCGACTAGTGTGTCAGGCGTCTACAGACTGTTTCTAGCCTCGTCTAAGCGTAAATTGCGGCAAAGCCCGTCGGTAGCACACCTCTTTTATTCTGAACAACCCCACCTATGACAAACCCCAGTGATACGATACTCTGAGTTCCTAAACGAGCCTTCCGCATTCCACAAAACCACAATACTTATAGCCACGGTCTAGAAGTCCATTGCATAGGAAATTCTATGACACAGCTCAAACTTCCACCCCAAATTGAATATTAAACGTTTTCAAAATTGAATAAATCTATCTATGATTACATTTTTAGTGATATGCGGCCCAACCCGCCAATATCACACTCAACTTTAGTGCCTGTATACATGCGTGCTACGACGCGGCTATTAAATAGAAAGAGGAGCCAGTGTGGTATTATCACTACTTTGTGTGGCTGGACCTTTGACTCTCCCATGAATGGTTTATTAGAGTAGAAGGTCATGACCTAGCGACATCTATCATAAATCAGCTATCTACAATGCATCATTAACCTGAGATTGGGCCCTCCCACCAGCGTCCAGGTACAAAATCCAGCCAAGTAGAGGGAATTTTCCTGGCTATTAGTTTTTACACCTAATTTCACAAAAAGTTCTACACAAAAACATGTTAGGAATGGTTGGATATTTTCTACCTATGCTAAGATAACTTCACTTTGAAATATATGTGCCCAAAGTTATTGAAGTAACACATTTTATTTTATTTTATAATACAATTGGAATTTTTTTTTATATCACTTTAACCATAATTACGGCTTATCAAATTGCGAGCAATCCAGACTTCAAATATATGGAAGGTTAGCAATACTAGGATTTTATTTTATTATTCCGTTTGAACCTCTAAACGAAATCCTCACTCAATTGTTCTTCAGTTTTTTTTTTTCAAATAAAAAAAAAAACATGGTGTAGCTTCTGATTTATTCTTATTCTTTATTCCAATGGATTGTACACTTTTGAAGAAGGCGAATGGGGCATTGTTGTTTTAATTGTAATGCCTGTTAAACATTTATTCATTTATAAATTTATTAATATTTAATTATGTGGAATTCAGTAGATTCTAATTCTTCGTCAATCGTATACGTATACGTAAACAAAAACAAAACCCACTATCAGACTACTACTGTCGCTATTGTCCAGATATGTATAATTTAAAGACTTCTGCATAGGTAAGCATCATAGAAGCACTTAACGTGTTAGGAATGGGTTCATAATTATTTTAGCCGGTAGAGTATCTTGCAATACAAAATGAGACAGTTTTAACCTAACATGAACGTATGACGATTTATTATTGTTCAAATTAATCAGAAATCTGATTCTTTCAAATGTAAACATAATTTTTCCCTATTTTTTCTTTTCAAGTTTTAAAGCAATTCTATATTCTCGAGGATTTATTCAAGGGCGTTTATATTTTTCGTAGTAGAACAGAATATTGATCCATTAATCTGAAAGCGTTAAAAAAATAAACTTATTTCAACACGATTTTTAGATCATTTTAGTTCTCTGAATTTTGATCACGAATGTTGGGTTGATAACGATATCCATTTAAAAAAAAGTTATCCTTGCATTCTCTTACACGTCGGTATCATTTCACCTTTTTGCAACGCGATTTACAATATTTGAAAGTTTTACAAAATGCTATTGCAACTCTGTAAAAACAATGTCAAGTTGCAAACAGGCTCCACCCTTGCGCTTTTTCCGTTCCTGTTGTGTATGATTTTGAGGTACATAGCCAAACAAAACTATCCCTAATTTGTTTCAAGAGAGATTTTTATGCTCTATTGAAACAAGTTGTACTACTTGGGCAGCGAAATAAATGTGCAGAATATGTGATACTTTCACTACTGGTCCTAATTCTTGGTCTCGCATGCATGTTTATAGCATGAGATAAGCCCTCTGACCCGCGAGAGGGTATTAAATTGGAGGAAAATCATCAGAATCGAATGTTTTGTGTGTTGCTAAACGATTAACGGTAAGTGAACGAATAAATTGTGAATAACTTGTGTACTCAGTGTTCGGTATTCAGCGCATATTCACCGATTTCCACTGGAGGTCTGCTTATTGAGCTCAAGATAGGTTCCGCTTCCCTATATCCCTTCTCTGTTTACTGCTCACAGAATTATTAGATGTTAAGAATACACATGAGCTTTTTAGTGCGAATATAACCTTTGAACTCATCATAATAATATATAACACATACAAATAAACAAATTACCTTCTGTTATCATTTGTTCCTCGCGGCACGATCAATCCTCATGGCTCTCTGCAGCTCATTTCCAAGAAGACCCCACCCGACGCCCGTCCGATTGAGCAATTTATCGGTTGGTTATCGGCGAATTGGTGGCGGCATTCCCAGAGATTGAATTTCTTGATTCACACCGATCAAAAAACCGTGTCATTCGATCGAGTGCCGCTGCATGTGCTGGCCCGATGGCTAAACAACGTAACAAGTTTCAGAAGCCGCCTTGGCCGGGCCGAGAAGAGCATAATCGATGCTCGGAAATTATGATGATTACTGTTCGAAACGAGCCGGATGGGTACTTATTCAGATTTTGTTTTGTTTTTCATCTCCCTCTCATCCACCGCGCTACGACTCTGTCAAGTGTGCAGCTCGAGCTCGAGTAGGATCTTCAACGCTCAATTCCAGCTACTGTTTAATTTTGTTTATGTTACACGTCGCTCCACCTCCGCTCTCTTTTCCAATCGCTTCTCAGCATCCCTTCCGCTAGGATCTCGGAGCTCCTCTTGAAGATGTCGATCAAGTACGGCAGTGCTCCCTGAAGCTACCGGCTGCGATCGTCTTCAACCAACACCACTCTTCTGCTGCAGCTGACAACACTGTCCGCTCGGAGAAGTCCTCTTCGGAGTGTAGGAAAATAAACAATCAATCCAATCTTAGTGCCAAACAAACTCACCCAGCCGGGACTGTTTATCTTGTTGATTTTTCCGAGCCGCCTACTGAGAGCTAGGTATTTTTTTTTTGTACGTGGCGCGGCGGTGGGTACAGCGATTTCGATTCTTCGGTATCGATCAAAGTTCCGGCCGATAGTAAAAAAAAAACAGGTTGGCAAGAGCAAGCGGGGCAAAACAAAACGTTGGCGCGTAATTGAGGCATTATAAGCTACGGGACGTGAGCACTAAACATTTGGAGGAATTGAACAAACGCTACAATTTTCCTCCCTTCCCACAGAGCAGCGCCAGCGTGGAGATGATTGATTATAAATGGTAGCTCCTAATAGCAATAGAAGTCAGCAAGTGAGTGTATGTTCGGAGGAAGATGATGATGATCTGCGCCTGATGAAAACACACTCGATCAGGTTTTCGGGACTGACCGGTAGCAAAGGCGCTGATTGAAGTGGAGGCTTCTGGAGAAATCGCACACACTCTTCAAAAGCAAACACCGGCCTGTCTACATACCGATAATCGAAAGGGGTCAAGAAGGCGACTGGCTACTAGCCGAGATGATCGATTGATTTTCGAGTCGATGCATACAGGCAACCGGAGCGTGGTAATTGATTTCTGGAAAGGCGCTGGAATCTTCAGCTAGGCTCAGAGCTTCATCTTTGCGCCTAATATAATTTATTACATTTTATTTGATTATGATCGACTGCCGAATGGTGTTCGGCTTGATTGCTCCTCGAACAAGTGGCTGGGCCCGGCCACTTGACTTTTCGGTTTAGGCGGCATCGGCGGCGGCAGCAGCAGCAGCAGCAGTCGGAACCGGTTAATGTGTGATAAGTTGTCAGTTATGCGTAATTACTGCTGCCGTTTGGCGCTTGATTTCTTCGCTCTCCCTTGATGGGTGTTTCTATTTGCTATTTCTGAGGAATGCTCAATCATACGATAGTGACAGCTGGGCAGTGGGGCCGAGCGAAGGGGTTTTCTGATGTTGTTGCTTGTCGAACTATGTTGCACTGTATCGGTCTAGGAGGTGGTAAAACTTAGTCTGAGTAACTGAATGTTCTATCAATTTAGGTACTCGGGTGGAATATTGAAAGCTGAATCCAATCCTTGCTCTTAACCCTTGAAAATTTTTTTGCAAGTTCTCAGAGATGATTGCTATGCTGACCCCTCTTGTTCGGGAGCGTAGAGCAAGTTATTTCGGCTAGGACTTCATGGGAGTTTGTTTTGCAATTGATGGGAAATTTTCTGTGAAAACCTCTTGCATGATTGCATGCCTGCGCTCCAATGTTTATTCTCCTCAAGAGAGAGTAATGATTCTGGTAGGTCCCTAGGTTGACCGGATCATTGCATTGCAGATGACGGATGTTATAACGAACAAATTCCCTTCGGATCGTTTCAATCCTCGCAATCTTGATTCTCTGACACATCACTTCACAACGGCTCCAAATTCCAGAATGAAACTCACGATGAGAGCAAATTGGTGTTGGCCAGACATTTGGGATCACGAAACTCGCTTGAGATCTTAAACATGAAACCGAGTCAGTCTGAAGGGTTTTGTAATCATGGATTTTTGTAGTGTTGTCTAAATGTCAGACCTGAGTCAAGTGGTGTATCAAATGTCACGAACAGTATCAACTTTCTGCAGAGGTTGATTATTTAATATGTAATCAAACGCAATTCGGGGTTCAGTTTTTGATGGAATGTGATAATGGGTGCCATCGTTAACACTCAGAGTGAGGAAACTCCTCGAACACCACTCTTCTGTGCTACTGATCAAGCGCCGTAGTCAAAAACAATAAGCGAAGTACATCAAAATAACCGCTGCAATTTTCACATCGTCTGCATAGAACGACTCGCAGTTAGGTGGAAGCATCAGTCCAACCCCTGCCGATGAAAACCGGAGGTCGGCAGTGGTCCCGTTGCCGCCTTGAGGTACGCCTCATATGCTTAAAAAAGCAGCTCGATTGAGCGGAGCCGGGATCTCACACAGGGTATCCCGTCCGTTAAAAAAGATTTAAACCAACGAACTCAAGATACGCTGGACACATACCAAGTTTGTCTCACCTTGCCAAGAGCATAGTACATGCTCAAATCAATAAAAAGCAGCCTTGAGAAAAGACCCGTAAACAACGTCGACTGGAGATCCAGCTTCCATATTTCGGAGACACGAGGAAACAAAAGGTGCAAGGTTTGTTGAAATCGATCTTCTGGGGTGAAATCCATGTTGTTCCCTGGCGTAAGGAGATATTGAAAATCTTCAAAAGAGGAATCGTAAACACTGCAGTGCAATTCTTTAGTACACATGAAGGAATTCCGTCTGGTCCAGCCACGTTTGAGAGTTTCAGCTGCGAAGAGCCTTCGATCTCACACGTTTAGGTACCGTATAAAGGGTGTATTCGATAAAAATGGCACACAGAAAATCTTCTGTAACTTTTGAATCGTATGAGTAAAAAAACCTAGAAATTTGAGTAGATCTTATCCATAGTGTATTATTTACATCTGCCAAGTTTCATAGTTGTACATTCAGTAGTTCCAGTCATGTCGTCGAAACAAGAAATTGTCCGTGAGAAAATTTTGTGCACTCACAATCAAAATCCAGGGGCGTCCCACCGGTGGATTGCTAAAAGGCTTGGAATTGCAAATACAACTGTGTCTCGTGTAATAAGAACCTTCAAGGAGCGTCTGAGTGTCCAAAGGAAGGAAGGGAGTGGTCGTAAAAGTGGTCCAATGGACAGTAAAATGGCCAGGAAAGTCGTACAACAATTCAAGAACCGTCCAAACATGTCAATTCGAGATGTCGCTAAAAAGTCT